>MU915110.1:0-11870 GCA_036418165.1 Cooperia oncophora
TTTGGCCTTTTTCAAGTTTCTTGTCGGTAATGGTGCTAGAAATAGCTAGGACCTCCAGACCTATTTAAAACATTTTTCATGGACAAGGAGACAGTTTCCTGAAGCTCTTCATACAAGCACATTTCAGTCGATACTCTTGAAGCCTGGTCTTATACCGGCTAACCTGTTGCGGTCACAGGGTTTGCGGTCTCAGGATATCTGTCAACCGCGTGTTCTACCTTCTCCTTTCCCCTTTCCCTTCTTTCTCTCCCCTTCCTGGTATCTCCCTCCGAAGGCTCAGCCAAAGGCGAGAACGAAAAATTCCTCCAGACCCTCGCAAGGAGAGAAACCCTGGTTGGTACATGCATACTTGGAAAAATAGAAAGAAAAGCCACCCAAGAACCAAATACTCAGGGCTCTTTTCACCTCTTACTTCTCCTGCAAACCTTTGGAAATTCCCCAACCCAGTAACCTGTCCACATACAGACAGTCAAAAAAATGACTCCTCAAATGGAACCGAAACGAAAAGAATAGGACCGTGCTTGGAGATGCACTGCGAAAAATATGGGGAAAAGCTCATCTAAGGGCTTATTACGATTTGCGGTCAAAAGGGGTGATGCTCAAGAGCCCATCAACGCTTAAAGGGCTTGGGCGACCGATGGCGTAGGGGCGGGCGGGTAGTCTACATGTGCGCATTGGAGGAAGGGCTAATGATGGAATCGTCGCTTTCCAAACGCCTTCTTCGCCCAGCCTTCCTAAGCCCACTTAGACGCTGGCGACTGACTCCCTCAGATAACTTCCCTCCATAGAGCAGTCTTGCCCTAACTGTCTTCAAACCAAATCAGCGCAGTCTAGAATATTCGTGAAACCCCCTCACCTTCCTTCTTTTCGATTTCGGCCTCGCAATGATAACTTCATCGTCCTCATCATCCACTTCAGATTTCACGTCGTCATCCGGATTCGGACTTGTCTTGTAGTAACTGGCATCCGGTCAGAGCTAACCACCCTCTAACGCCTAAGAAACAAAATGTCAAGAGCGATTACGAAGTACAAACGACTTCCGATCCACTTCACAAATCAAAGGAGAAAATCTCTGGAAAGAACAGAATTCTGAAAGAAAACGAAAACCTCTTCCTTTTCGGTGGACTTCCTTTTTTCACCGGGACATCATTGCTAGCCGAAGAATTTTCTTCATCAGAAGATGACTCTAGAAGCTTCCGAGCGGAAGAGACCAGTTTATCTAGTTCTTTCTGAAACAGACGATGGTTTCAGAGCACATTTCAAAAATAAAAGCATGCTTATTGTCTCAATCGTACCTCTTTCTTTGACAGCCTCGTTCTTGGGGCGACAACTTTTTCGTCCTCGTCAGACGGGGTAGGACTTTCCTTCACTTTTGATGCCTTCCTTTCAGAACTGCAAACAAAGATTGGAGATGGGAAAATGACTATATCGTTGTAACGGGTTTTCGAAGACTGCAGTCCGGGACTACCTCTTTTTGGTCGATTTCTCTTCACTGTTCGGTTTCTTCGAATCCAGCCTTTTCAAAAACGCAGAACCATTGGGCTTATTCATAGCATTCTTGGCACTCCTAGTCTTTCGGCGAGTCCTTTCACTAGCATTTCCATTCTGAAGGAAAAAACAAGGTACTAGAAACAAAACAATTCTTCTGAACTAAACGATAAGGAAGAAGAGTTCCTGAACAACACACCGCATTCTCCTCAGCATCAGAGACTTCGTCAAGATCACTGGTTTCATCCGGAATATCATCCACATCATCATCAAGCGCTGCATGAGCCATTCGTAGAAGACGGTCAGTATCATCTTCCTCATCATCGCTCCCTTCCTTCCCTTTCCGCTTTTTGGACGAACTCTTCTATAATGTTGACAACTCTCACTGCTACATTCTCATCTTCCACCTTCACCAGCTCTATAGTGAATAGCATCACAACTAGTGTTATATTATGACCAATCAGGAAGCCGACAAGATTGTCATTTTTGGCAATTTTAGTACTTCCGAGCGCTACTCTCATAACCAGGAGCGGACGACCTGTCCTAACCCAGAAAGAGACTGATCAGCGACGACTAGTCGCGGTATGGTTTCTATACTTTCCACGATTACCAGCAATATTCCAGCCAGAGCTACCTGTAGAAAGTAGCTTTAGCTTAATTAAAGACATTATCCGCGCCCAACCAATTCGTAGGCGTCCTTCTTTGTCCAAATACTCTAGTCCGCAGCCTCACAGATTGTCAAACTCTAGCAGCTTCACGGTAACTGTAAGGCTATTTTCTGTCACGATTTCAGTTCTAACACCGTGTTTTTCGTTTTTTTTTTCACCGCTAGACGGTACTAGCACTGGATGGCACGAAGAAATGGTTGGTGAGTCAGAGGCGGCAAGATATAGTTTTGCTGGCGGGTGACGAGCAGCACCAGAGAACTCGAACAGTGAGGCTGCCAGAGGTCCTTATTGTGTTCTCCATAAGTTTTTCGATTTTAAGCGATCACAGGCTTGTAAGAAAACGCCTCTATCCACATACAATCGAAGGGTTTGCCTTTGATAACATACTCCTCATTGGAGCCTGCAACCTTCTCTCCTCTGCCCGATCTACTTTAAAACCTACATTCGCGCAGGGTTTTCCTTCTCGTGATCCTCCTTATTCTATAGTATTCTCTGAATGAACTAACACTACAGTACTCTTTTTATTCGAAGAAAATATGCAAATATTACCAGAAGACCAAGCAAAAGAGGATACTTCAATGGAGCTTCTGTGAAATTCACACCTGCTTTTCCTTCTTCGGCGGCTTCCCAGCTTTCTTGCGCTTTTCCTGCCTTATCAACTCTTGCATTTCGAGATCTTCATCGCTCACAACATCGCTTATGTCACCGCTGAAAAACTTCACAGTGACTTGTGAAGCTAGAAGTTCTATAAGTTATAGTTAACTAGTAGCAGTTGGCTAAAGCAGCTACAAATTTTGACTATGGTGATAGTTCTGATTTAGTCACTGAAAAATATGGTCTGTATATGGATTTACTACGCCCTCCAGGAACAGCCAAACTTTTAGGGGCGCAACGGGCCCTCAATTAATCACTTATCCAGCAGACACACACCGGCATAGGTAGGTTTAGGAAGCTTAATGCTGAAGAAAAGGCCATTCAGAAATAAATGAACACTTACTCAGACATCTCCCCATCCTTGTTATTCGTTTCTTCATCAACGACGGCCATCCTTGCCTTTTTAGGCAAACTCTTGGTAGAGCTTTTTCTTGTTGCACCTTTATCGGGAAGAGGTTCTCCACGGAAAAGGATTTCACCCGTATTCAAAACACGCACGTCCGTCTCATCAACGCTCTCAACGATTATCTGCAAAGGAAAAGCCATAAAAACTCGTAAAGGGCAAAATGGCGCCGCATTCAACTAACTGGTTTTGGAACGAAGGATCCAGTGCTTTGGATAAGTTCGTCTATTGACAAGGATGATGATGAGTTCTGACGAGAAAGCACAGGCGGTGATGAATCTTTGTCCAGTGAGCCATGAAATGGGATATATTTCAGATAAATGATAAGATTTAAAGAAAAAAGAAATCCGTATGACATAAATAATGGGAAATTAACGCATGTCATCGTGACCCCAAGTGAGCAGTACGAGTCCAGGGGCAGGTCAAGTCATTCCAAGGCAGCGCGCCAAAAACTATTCGAATCAGACAACACAGACGCATGCGGAGAGTGTACGGACAGCTGAGAGTGCGTTACGCGAATGTGAACATCGCTGACACAGAGACACAGTGTTGTCCAGAGCGACGATCGTGCTGCTCTCACCGCTGTTGCTGCTGCAGCAGCGCAGCCCCTCACTCAAAAAGACCAGCACGATCATCTCTCGCTCTCGCCGAGCCTGTTTCGCATCCATATTTAACCATCGGCCTTTTACAATGCCTAGCTGCAGTCGACGACATCAATCTTGCTACAAAAGAAGTACGAAATTCTTCGCCAAAGTAGTCTTTCCTTGTGTGCTGTACTTCGGGAAATGGCAGAGAATCAGTTTGATCAAATATTATTTCTGGGGGGGGGGGGGACCTAGCAAAATCTTTTCAATTCAAATAAATGGACAAAGACAGCACATTTTTGGGCTATCTTGGAAACCTATGATCAAGAAGACATGAACATTTAATCAAACTCAGTTACTTACTTGGTGAGTGACTTTCTCTGGTACTCGTTGAAAAGCGACACGCTTCAAAATTATCTGTGATAGGAGATCAATCAGTCCCTCACATGTAAGTTGAGCTTGGATGTTGCGTAGGCCCTCGCATTCGCGGTACTCATTTTTTTCTTCCTCCCACGCAGGGTAATCCGGCTCAAAATTTAAGGGAAACGAGATGGAGAATATTTATTGAAATCCTATTTCTTATATCATGTAATATCAAAGGATTCCTGAGCTTCATTATATTGTAAGTCTTCTTCTGAGTTGATGGAATGAAAACTCTTCTAACAAGGAAAGGATGGTTGGTCGAAGTGGCCATTCGAAATGAGACGTATACTGCCCGATGGGCCCTTGGACGCTGATTACAAATCTGCCCTCCATATCTGCTAAACGATTTCCTGGACAAAGTTATGCAGGATTTTTGACCAGGACACACCCATTTCCCTCATGCATATGAGGTGCTCCAATTGCCCCCAAATTGGGCTGAATGACTGAAATAGAGGTGCTTCGAGTGCCTGGAAAGCAGAACTAGCAGTATGTATATTCGTTGCAAACGATCGTTGTACGCATTCTGGAGGCAGGGTGTGCAGGAACCAGCCTCAACAGTCCTTGCAAGCGTTTTTACGCCGAACGAAGGTCGATACACTTTCGTGGCTCTGGGACTCAAAATTAGCCCTAGAGACAAGTTTTCAACCAAATTTGAGATTTCGACCTATTTTCGATACAGTGGGGTAACCATAGGCAGCCAATTCCTAAAGGTTGCTGGCACTATCGCCGATTCAAATCTCTGTGAGCAGTGGAGGTTCCTCGCTAAATCTTGGTCCTTGTTGGTTACTGACGATCCTGATAAACAGCCAGCAATCACCTTTGTCTCCACGTGCCATCTGTGAAATAGTTTGGCCGTCACAACACGAGACGGGCGAAACGAATAATGTCGCCGAAACCAACAATCAGGAGTTCCCACTAGGAGTGTTCCAAAATGGCTCTATCACATCAGAAATAACATTTTTTGGTAGAATCAGGTCTCCCAGCCTCGCAGAACTGCTTTCCGGATGCAGGAGGCATTTTTGAGGGAATGCAAAAAACGGGCGGAAACATGGAGGGGTTCGAAGTCTCTTCGCTCGCCCTACCTTGAGCGCGGCATACTATCCGCTAGGCCACCGATGCTCAACAAGTGACGCTCACGTCTCATTTGTGTACCAAGCTCAATTGTGCTCCGTACAACAACCTCCTGCATATCTCTGCTCAGAGAATCGTTTAGCAGATATGGAAAGCAGATTTGAAATCAGCGTCCGAAGACGCATCAGTGTGTATGCATCTTGTCTTAAATGGCCACTTCGACCAACCATCCTTTCCTTGTAAGTCTTTTATTTCTCGGCGACGCTTCGGGCCATAAGCCCTTCTTCAGGTCTACAAATATCACATATCTACAAAGCCTACACCAACAATCCTACTATTATACATACATCGCAAGATATTCGAAGAGGGAAGAAAAGTAATCAATTAATTAACAACTGACCGATTTCCTACAGGGGTCGGGCCTGGGTTGGAGTGGGTCTGGGATGGTCCTATAGGTCCCGACCCACTCCATCGCCGGACGCGCACTCCAACCCAGGCCCTACCCTGTAGGAAGTCGGTCAGTTGTTAATTAATTGATTGCTTTCCCTCTTCGAATATCTTGCGATGTATGTGTAATAGTAGGATTGTTGGTGCAGGCTTTGTACATATATATTTGTAGCCTGAAGAAGGGCTTAAGGCCCGAAACGTCGCCGAGAAATAAAAGACTTAGAAGAGTTTCATTCCATCAACCCAAAAAGGCCTATCTTCTTATTAGTTGTTCTGATGCACGTTAAATGAGCTAACCACCCTCTCAAACTCCCTAACACGTTTCGAACACGCTAACTCACTCCTTACCGGAAAGCGCAGCGATCGACCGTATCAAAGATAATCAGTTATGAGGCTCAAATACTATTGACAGGGCGGTAACTGACACAGAAGTGAAGAAGTAAAAGGAAAAATAACCCGCCGGAAATGCGCCATATAGAACCCTAAGGTGAACCGAGCTGCAGCTTTGCGTGCTTGAAACGAAGTGGGGGCGTGGAGGGACGAGTTCTCACTTGTTGGCGCCGGCTCTTTCTTCACATCACCTCACTCTCACCATTCAAAATTGAGAGAGTTAGTAATAGAACAAAAGCACCACCGGAAGCCCTCAGACTTGAAAGCTGGGCGTAACCGTGGTCAGTGAGCGCGACCGCGGCAGGCGTCGTAGCTGACGGGCCGCCCTTTCTTCACGTATTTTAAGTAGCACAATAAGCACAGAAGCAGTACATCCTCCGCGCTTGCGCATAGGACTACCACGCAAAAAGGAAGGCGTATGAACATCAAATGAACGCGGAGCGTGCCTTCGAATGTAAAGCGATTTGAGGGGGGAGGGTGGGGCTATTACAAGGCCCTATATCTAAGGAAGTCCCTAAACAATGTACAACAGGTGATAGGGGTCAGGTCCGAAAACTAGAGAAGGTAAGAGCTTTCGCTGCTTTGTTAAATTCCCTACCGTGACAGAGTATCAATGCAGAAAAATCTCCAAAAAATTAATTTGTGCTCCACTGGAAATTATTGAAAACAAGGAATTTTCGGGTACGGCACATTCCTACGAGAAAACTCGTCCTCAATTAGAAACTGCCTCACGCAAAAACCAGCAAAGGACGATGTTTCCTCAAGTAGTTAAAACTGCAAGACCAGATGGATGTTGGGCAGATCTCCTACATTGTCAGTGTAAAAGTGGACTCCTTGAACTCCCATTATAAACACGACTATGAGTGATATAGAAAGAAGATCAGCACTAGCTAGTGCAGTTGCAAAGGTCGAACGAACACCACAAAAAAGTAACGATCGTAACATTACCATACCAAAGAACGAAACTGATAGCACAACGGCATGCCCTTTTCAAAGCGATCAGTTGGCAACTAAGGAACCACTTATGGTACTGAATCGTATCGGTTGGTGCTGCAACGATGACATCGACACTTAAAAAGATTTTGGCACTATTCAAATTTTGCTGCCCCACTCTTCCGAAACCAGGCCAGCTTTTGACCGATGTTTTTTCCTCTGAAGGCAGACTTGGCTAAAAAGCTGCATGTGGTAGCTTGACCACCTGAATGAAAACTACATCCGTTAGCCCCTACCCTTTAGGCGCGCGCACCAAATACCTCACATCACCAACTCCGCAGGAAACTTGTCCCTAGGAGTTGTTTGACCTCCTGAACACGAATATCACATCTATTTGAGATGTTAAGAAAGCAAGGATGAAGTAAAGAGGGTACACCTGACCTGCTTCAGTAGCCTTCCCCCTCTTCCCGAGATAGCGATACTCTCCTATGCTGAGGCTGAGCTTCAGCAAAGGGAAGTTTTGCCATTACAGGCGACCAAGAAGGAAGCTGTTTTCCCAGCCGTCCCCCTTACTGCCCTAGGACACCGCCCGCCCCGAAACCATCTAAAGTTTCGTGCTACAGGCGGCGGAACAAGTGCTATGACATAGGCGTCAGGCCTGGCTTTTGAAACCTAAATGATGTGCTATTTTTGTTCATTGGGTCAAACTACCCTTGAGAACAAGTTTTCAGCGAATTTGGTGATTTAGGGTATTTCGTACCGGCACCTGCGGGCGCGAAGACGTTTAGCGCTAGACGGATATGATACTCGTGTTCAGGTATCACTACGCATTAGGGCAGCTAACTCTTTTGCAAGTCTGCTCTCCGGGAGAAAAAAGTCGGAAAGAAACTGGGCCTGAATTACGGATTATTGGGCCGCAGTAAGGGATAAATAATACTAAGAATTTTTTATTACCCTAAAATCCCATAGATAAGAGCGGTTTAATTTACCAGTGAAAAATGAATTGGAATGAAATTGAAATCGAATGCAGTCACCCCTCTAACTTGATGGATGGATAAATAAAAATCGGAGAAGAAGTTTAGAAGAAGCTCCGCCCTCAACTCTAAGCCCCGCCCACTTAATAAACAATTCATATACGAAAAAACATAAATATCATTAGGCGATTTTAACGGAATTTCTGTATTTCTTTTCTCTTCTTCTTCTTTTTCTTTCTATTTCTTAATTTCTGTTGTAAGCTATTATTGCGATAATCATGAGCACATAACGCGCCAAAAAAACGTATACAAAGCTGTCAATTTTCATTTTCCTTAGCACAACACCTGCTCTTATCTATGGGATTTCGCGGTAATTATTAGGTTGTTCGAAAAGTCCTGCGACACTTTGACCAATTTTTCGGACTAAATTTTCAGTCACTAAAAGACATCTCCAATCTACAAGGTAATCACCACTAAGGACTAGGACTAGTGCCCTTCTTTTGCACAGCTTCTCATTTCCATTCTTATAGAACTACGGCAACTATGATAAGAAGAAGAGGTGGACCTCATTTTTGAGTAGACGTCGATTTTCGGAATTTTTGCCTTCTTAAGGATGCGGTAGGGATCAAAAAAGGTAGTAGTTAGAGACTGCTAACTTTGATGAATAAGCTGGGTATGGTCCCCCCCGCATCTGCAAGATCAAGATCCAGCGAATTTTGGTGTGGCCTGATCCTAACATGCGGTCTTCGCATTGCCGAGCGGTAGAGAAAAATTGAGTATTTTTGAAGAATTCAAGCGTGACGTCATCCATGTTGTGAGGTTGGTTAGAGTGGACTGTAGTCCTTACCGTTATGCTAGTATCCAGAGATACCGCTTTGAAGTCCCACCAATAACCTACTGAAATCTTTATCCCATGCACATCTGCTTTTGGCTGTGCAATCTACTTTTCTGTCTGAGAGATCCTGCGAGGAACATGTGCAAGATGTACGCAAGGACCCCACCACTCTCTACCAACCACAAGATCTCACAAATGTTCCTCCAGTGTGTACAAGGAAAAAAAACTCAGTCACGGTCATTCGGTATGACTTGTCAGAGGGGTTCAACTCATGAGGCATCCTTCATAAAAAATTTTCCGATAACCGAGACTGCGGAGAAGCATGGCAGTTGTCAGTTAGGTGGAGCCTAGAGAGGTTGCCAACTTACTGGTGGTTACGTTCGGCTGCGCCTCAAGAAGCTTGAGTAAAGGGCCGTCATTCTGTGCTGGTGGCCGACCTATACATTGCCTACTTCCGAGTTGAATAAGTCCAGCCTGGAAGCGCTGATGCAAAAGGAACTCTCTGCTATGGCAAGCGATATCCTTCCTCAAGACAACGTAAGTGTCAGCTTCCTCGACTACGGCGGAGTGGCCCTACAGGAACTCATAATATGGACAGGTCGAAAAGTACCTCGATCTCTGGGGGAACTTTTAAGCTTTGAAAACTTCCTCAAAGTCATGATATACCCATGTGCAGAAACCCCAGAGGACACTCTCCACTAATCAGGGATAAAAACATCCAAAATGATTTTTGGTCTTTTTCTAGAACAATTTAATCAAAGTGTCGCAGGACTTTTCGAACAACCTATAATAATATTTAGACTAGAGAATACTAATAGCTGAACTCTAAATACTGCAATATCCTGTGATTTGGTGGTCGGGGAGAAAAAACCATTAGCCCTCTTTAGCAGTTTTTCTTCATAACGGGAACGCTCGCGATAATGAACAACGGCTGTGGATTACTTGTGCAGTTTTTAAATATTAAGTGCATAGCAGAGCCAGTAGGCCACATAGTAGCAAAGCACTTAAATTTTTCAAGTTTTTCTGGGCAAGCAATACAAAAAATAAAGCAACGACGAAAAACCTCGAAACTAGAGCTTACCTGCATTGATTGTTGCTGAAGAGTTTCCGTTTCTTCAACCACATCATTGCCAGCCCCATCACTGCCACCATTGCACAACAAAGAGATCACATCGATTGCTCCTTGATCTCCTTGGTTTTCGGGGAGCGAATTAACGGATAAATCGCTTTCCAGTGGATTACCACTATGATTTTCCACCGAATTACCATTATCATTTTCCAGCGGATTACCATTACTAGTTGTTTCTCCGGTGTTGCACACACCAGGGATACCACTCACTGAATCAGACGGAGTTCTCTCGGACCTGGCTTCCTAAATAGAGGCAGTGAAATGACCATAAAAAAGTTTCTAGTATACAGTGCGTAACAAAGTATGTGGACACCTCAAAATCTAGTTTTAAAGTGTAACCAAAAGATTTCTTGATCTGGATCCTTCCTCAATAGATTCCTCGTAGCCGATAGCCCTATATTTGGGCACTCGAGCGATAACGAAGCTTCATTTTCGTAACATATTTTTGAATAGAATTTCCTTGTTTGTACCAAAAGTATGTGGACACCTGAGAAAGTCCAAAGTTTGGCTCCAAATCTGCAATCCATTTTTATGGTCTCTAGTCCCCATTAACCTGTACTCATGCCTCGTCGTGGTAGTCCTCTCTACGAAGACGAACAAGCTCGGATTCGAGCTTTCAGTGCTGCAGGACACTCGAATAGAGAAATTGCAAGACAGCTCGGACTTTCGGCCACGTGCGTTGTGTGCCCGAATCTTAATGGCTACCATTCAGTACCTATTTCGAGGCGCCCACGATCTTTGTCCGCAAAAGACATCAGAAGAATAACGCTTACTGCCTCAAACTCTCCCCTTTCTGTGGCACAGATCCATGCTGCGATGAATCTACCGGTCTCAAAAATGACAATATGGCGCTCTATTCGATCAAGTGAGCACATCACTCGAGAGACCATGAAGAAAGCTCCCTGTCTGACTGCCAAGCACCAGCTGGCAAGACTGAACTTTGCGCGTGCAAACATGGTGGGACAAGGTGCAGTTTCTTGAGATATTTGTAAAATCAGAAAGGCAACATCTTATGCGCATTTCTTTCTTAGGTTATCTTCACTGATAAGAAAAAGTCAATCTCGACGGTCCAGATGGATATCAGCATTACTGGAGAAGACCTTTGTAGCGATCCGTTGGTGTTCTCGAGACGAAATTTCGGAGGCGCCTCTTTGATGGTATGGGGTGGTTTTGGAAGCAGCGGAAAGTTGGAGCTTGCCTTCTCATCGTGGAATACCAAGGAGTGCTTGAGTCTAACCTCTTGCCTTTTCTGAGCGGGCCACGACGCAGGACACATGTGATGCAGCAGGACAACGCCGCCGTGCATGTTTCAAATTCTACTAGAAAATGGCTCCAACGCAATGGTATCAAAGTGATTGATTGGCCGGCGTGTTCTCCTGACTGCAACCCAACCGAACCTGTGGGGATCATGGTTCGACGAATCTACATGAACAGTCGGCAGTACAACAGCGTGCGAGACTTGAAGGAGGCGGTAGTTGCTGCATGGGAAATCGACGAAGACACCATGACAAATCTTGTCCACAGCATGCCAGACAGAATGTTCGAAGTAATAGTGAACGCTGGAGGAGCACCAACTTCTAATTTTGATACTTTTGTTTTTTGTTAAGTGTCCACATACTTTTGTTATTAAGAAACTTTTTCAAAACAATAAATAATTGTACAGAAGTTCACAAAGTGGTCAGAAGTAATGTATTCTTATGTTTCCGCTTAAAAATTCAGAATTGAAAAATTCAACAGTAAAGGTCTCATATCGCAAAATCCAAAGGCAATTTCGCAGAAAAAAAAATTTGAGGTGTCCACATACTTTTGTTACGCACTGTATATCGACCTTCATGGAAGTACGGTTACCATGATATCGGGATTTACGCATT
>MU915111.1:0-16304 GCA_036418165.1 Cooperia oncophora
CTTACCAGGGTTTTGGGTTGGCTAATAAGTCTACGAAGGTCAATGTAGATGGGGGTCATTTGTCCAGATTTGAGGTAATATTCGCCCATTCGAAAAACCTGCAATTTCCAGAAAAGGCATATTCCGGTACATTTGTCCAGACTTTGAGGTAATATTCGCCCATTCAAAAAAACCTGCAATTTCCAAAAAAAAAAGCCTATTCCGGTGAAACATAATCAAAAAGAGCGGGGATAATGTACAGGATCGGGAGGTTAAATTGACGGTTGATACGACCTCCACCACCTAGCGATCCAGAAAATTTTCGTGTTTCTTAAGAAAACCGGTGCTGCTGGTCGAAAGAGTAGCAGGAGTGGCGGCCCACCATTCAACTACGGAAAACTGTGGTTGTATAGTAGGTCCGTGGAGCTACCAACTAGAGAAAGGTGGCACTCAAAATCGCAAAAACGTCAACAACCGGAAAAAAAATTGTTTCATAGCTAGGAAAAAAATACTCTTAAGGCCAGATACGCCCCCGCTAGGACCCCGCTGACCAATATGAATCCGTCCGCAGCGACCAAATACGACCGCGATGGGAAATTCCAACAATTCCGTACGTTGGTCGGGAGGGCCAGGGGTATGGCGAGGCAACTAAGCCACGTCCCTTTATGCTTGCCCGCGTCCTCTCAACAAGGATGTGGTACCCTAACTCGGTAAACGTACTAGAGAGCACAGATGAACAGAGTGGGCGCAGCGCATCCCTCGTATGTACCCCTCCCCCCATGGCCCAACTCCCTTAGCCCCAAAACCTTTTGCTAGCTGCACATGAAAGCTGGAGGGCTTTCTTATTAATAAAAAGGAGTGAGCGGAAGATTTAATAATAATGAACGAAAAAACCGATTCCTTCTCAGAAAGGCGTAAATACACCACCTTACTAAAAAACAGATCTGGAGAACTCCTCCTAAGAATGAATTGGTTGTACTTTACATCAATAAAACCAAGTAAAATACCTCTAATGCGTATAAGGCTTCAAAAAGTCGTTCCTCCACCACGGCGTCTCCTCCGTTGACTCCGTTGGTTGACATTTTCACAGCTGCAGACTGAAAACCTAGATCCATAGTTTCCAATGTTTGATTTCTATGAAGATAACCGAGGGCAGTAAAACGGATTGAACCAAAAAAGTAGTGACTCATCAATGACTAAAAGATTTACATGCTATTAACAGCTACAACAATAACCTGAGAAATTCAACATGTAACTAAGAAAACCATCCTACTTTGATCTATAACAACTCTTTACACTATATGCAAATAATTACCTAATAAGCCTACTGTTTACAAGTTGTAATTTTTCATGCAAAGAACAATTGATTGGTTCACAAGTGTAAAAATGAGATTGGTCGACAAACCAGAATTGCCACTGCAATGCTATCTATAGGTATGCAGAATGCGCTCCTTTGAATGACATACGAGTGGGACGTAAATGGTACAATACAGATAATGACAAATGTCTCTGGAATGCCAAGAATATCGATTACGGTCGCTGAGGAGCGATAGCCCAACTCTTCGGAATGCTCTTCCATTCTTTTTCTGTCCGCTTGTAGATCATCTGACGGGTGAAGTGACCCATTTTCTGGCCTTCCACCGAAGTTACTTGACTAGCCTGAAAAGAATGCGTTTAATGTCGACAGCGAGGATAACTCTGGAATTTCGAAAAAGGTGTTCACTGCTAAAAAAGACGAGTCGCATTCTTCATATCAACAGTTATGTTGGCCGAGCAGGCGAGTTTCAGCCTCAAAGAGGTGACCTTGTGGGGTAAAAAGTGCCGTGCTGTTACTGAAGAATAGCGCATGTCCATCGCAGAGATTGCTCGGAGATCACACTTCTTTTCAACAAAAATTTCAAAATTTAGCGCAAATGTTGTTCGCGGGCCTCACGGCGGCCTGAGCCTTGATTAGAAGGGTAACACAAGGTTTGTTGATCAAACGGCCCGCCGCCAACAAGCTAGAATACCTATGTGTTGGCGGAGTGAGACCTTATTGCCTAGTCGAGGCAAAGGTGGTTCAATAACAGAATAGGCGTTGCAAGCGAGGTGACGTTCACAGCATCCGAACCAGAGCCAACTCACTCAACGCTATCCCGAGTCAACTCCTTTGCGAAAACGTTCCTGGAAATTATTGCCCCACACCTATATGTCATTGTAACTGGGAAGCGGAACCTCAATTGAGCGCATTTACCGATATCCTTTGCACGCAGTCCTCTCCTAGCATCCCAATACTGCGTTCATACTTCACAAATCAAGCGACTGCGGCCGATGGCGCTTCACCGCCAATAGTTGAACCATTGCGACTTTTTTCTTCGCCGTTTTTGTGATACTATCTTGCTACTCCACTAGACCTCATATCAGTACGTTTACCCAGAACATAATCTTTGATAAATGACTGGATCGGAATATGATCGATTTAGACGTCGCAGCGGCCCAACGATCTGCGTTAGAGCGCTGTCAGTCGCAGCCCACAAGGTCACATGGTCCACATCACTCCGAAGTGTGCAGCGCGAAGAACTAGACTTGATTCTGCTCAAAGCTTGCCTTCACAACAATTTTGGTATCCTATGGCTGGGTCAGCTATTCACTGCGTATGAGCCCCTAAGATGGGAGCCAATCGATAACAGTCTTTCTGAATAGAATGGCCAAAGAAAAAACTCGCGCTTATGCCACAAAGCCAGGGTTAATCGCTGTAACGAACCTGACCGTTTTGCGGGAGGCTTCAAGATTTCTTCCAGATTACATTTTTCAGGTTTTGGTGTAGTGACAGGAACAACCGCAACATGGACCTTGGAAAGGAGAAATCACATTCAATATGCTTTTTGTCATCCTGTGTTTTTATGGATAAAAACAAATTAGTGTTACAAAATATCTTACCATGTCAAGATCATGAGTGAAAATCGACTTCGTGGTATCCCTGGCTTTTGTGGACATATGTGTGCGGAATAGGAAAAAGCTGAAAAGTTGGTAGTCCAAAAAAGAAGGTTGAGGAAGCAAGTGCAGAGAAAAGACCAAGATCCTAAACAAATAAGTTCCAGAAAACCAACTTGGATGAATAGACGGGTTCATGAGTCTGCTTTGCAATCCGTTTGTATGGCAAATCCGAGAGCCCAATTGAGATTCAACACCCTCAATAACAGCCCCGTGATCCAGCAACGTCTTGCCTGCTCGCACTAATGTTTTCACAAGATCAGCCTGAAAATTCAATAAATACTCATTGCACGAAAGTGCAGTCATAAAGGCGACAACTGCACAGATAACGTGCAGTAGGAAGAGGTCAATGCACGATATCCATCTGATTTTTTTATGATCTGCATTGGCGGCTGCAGGACCGACGCCTATTTCGCGTGGACCACGCTTTCTTCCACTTACACGACACCTCTACTCCAACCCTACCGGCCACAACCATTGCGTTGGGGGATTTTACCAAGTCCGGACACACCCCCCCCCGCCCCCTCGCTTTTTAGAGCGGTTGCGTAGACCGCCCTCCTCCGTTCCTCCTCATCGAGCTGGAGCGGACCACGGTGAGAGGGAGCGCACAGTCACGTAGCATCTGAAACTGAGAAATATAGCGGAATTCTCTCTCTCTAACAACAGGAAGATTGAAATAACCTTCAAAGTGCTCAACGTTCTCCCATCTATTACGTGAAGCCGATCCTCCTTGTCTCCATAAACCAGGTATCTCCCACATGGTGACCATGTCACGTATAAATTTGCGGCTGGAAACGATATGATAGCACGATAGTCTCACGACCTTCTATTTGGGAGGGCTAATAGCCTCAAAAAGGGAAGAACGAAAGAAAACATTGAGCTGGTGAGGTTGTCACTAAGAACTAGAAACGTTTGTAAAACGTGCTCACAAGCCAAAGATACTAATACAGTGCGACTAACCTCGCGTAGACAGACGGGTATGAGTTTTCTGCTGGCGAATATCCCATATAATAATGGATTTATCTGTGCTAGCAGATGCCAGAAGGTTGGGATTTGTTCGATGAAATGCTACCTGAAAAGGCTCCCAGAACGACATCGAACAAAAAAATGGGTGAGAGCTTCGACTAGGAAAGAAAGCTGAGTGAGCTGTCCAAGTAAGCACCCGAGGGCAGCTCGCTATATAAGAGAATCGACAGCTGTGCTATTCATCAGACGCATGGAATCAAACGAAATTCGCAACATATATCTGCACAAGCTTCTGGGAGAGGTATATTCGACTAAAGCCAAACATCAAAATGTGACCTTATTACGGCACTACGGCTGTTGAAGGTGATGGGGGGGGGTGGGGCAACCGCGATTGACCCAAAGAAACAATCCGCTCCCTTGTCCGGGCTCAGCTTTAGAAGACCGCCTCACCACTGGGCACTGAGGAGCGAATTTAATTTTATCATCACATGGTCCGCCTCAGCTTCCGCAGCTCGCACATCAGCATCCCCAATTTGTGGCAAGGCCGGCGAAAAAGGCGTTGCAAATGGTATTACACGCACAGCAATCGCACTAACAGGACCCAGATGATTCAGTAATTCAGGGCTGTGATGTGTCAAAACGACCAACTAAGAAATACTCCGCTAGTCAGCCGCTCGCTTTTCAGCTGTCTTCCATGCTTTTGTGCAGTTACTTTCTTACTTCTTGCCTTTCACCTCCTAATATTCACTATTCATATCAGACTTCACATGAATCGATAAGAGCATCAGCATTAGTCGGACATCGGTGGGTAGGCGTTTGGCCCCGGTTGGTATATTGCAGCTTGATAGAGCGCTATAAGGGTACCTAATAGGAAAAAGGCCACGCATCTCGTGCCGTATTCTGTCCGACAATCAATGTCGAATAATCCTGCACTTTTTGGGGATTTACTGTGCCACCTGCCTTTGAGACTGCCATGGTACAACGGTAGCTTTTGCTTCTTTTTCGCCGCGTTGTCGTTGTGGAGACAGTAAGCGACGCAAGCGCTCGCCGGTGAGCTTTTCCGCGGAAACTAGAAAACAGTATTCCGGTAACGGCACCAACCTGATCAACTGAGTCATCATGACCCTGTCCAACAAATGTGCACTTAACACGACATGAGGAATCCACGGTTCCCACTGAAACTCGTCGATCCTGTGATCCACACGCTAAACGGGATCCATCACAATTCCACGACAACGCATGCGCTCGTTGTACCTGGAAGGGTTCATAGCAAAAGAAGAAACATTAAAAGTGACAGAATTCTATAGAAGTAGGAAAATTGGGATTACCTGCATGTCGTAGCCGCGAACGCGATGATTGGCATCAAAGTATGCGACAGCATCAGCGCTTGAACGAATCGTACGAGATGCTTTACTACGGACGTCTTTCTTGACTGTCATTGATCTGCTAAAAATTTATCCAAAAGCTATTCAACCCTCTTGAAGAAACCCAATTGTAGTCTTGGTCACTGCAGATGATGGAGAAGGTTGGCGAGGTTGGATTAAGTTGGCCACCAGCCCTGTTCTCCACTACTTTCTGAGGCGGGTAAGTGACAAAAGTTGATGGAAAACGGCGGATAAGAACGATATGGTCTTCGTGCTTACCGACAAAAAAGAAAAAAAAACGGGCTGGCGCCGCGCCTAGCTCATCCTCCCTTACACGCGCCATCATGCGCGGCGGACGAGACTGTTAAACATCGTCTGACCTATAAAATCAGGGGAAATATGGTACTACTGACTTACTACTTATATGCCATGAAAAATACTGTCCAACAACATTTATTCATGAACAACATTGAAAATCAACAAAATAAATACCATCAAAATCAACTGGAATTCCTTAATATGCGACAAACTTTGGAGCCACCACAGACAGTAATGAGCAGAACCCGAAAAATCATCGCTTACTAAAGCGAATTCCTAACGTTGGCAGCAAGACTGTAGCAACGTAATTGTGACTAATTCCTACTGAACCGAACTACACGTTACTATCAAGACCCACAGTGATTAAAGTATAGAATGGTAGGGAAAATGAAAGATAAAAGGATGAATGTAATCATGTGAACACATATACCAGGCGGAACAGCTCCGAGACGTTCACACGTCAGAAGGAACTCTTTTGAACGGTTTCTTCAAATGTTCAATAATCTCATGCTTCCTCTCGACAGTGATTTCGTTCTTCGCAATCATTCCATCTAGGATTACTTCCATTGTCAAAGCACTGAAACGTTAGGAACTAAGTTTTTGGTAGCGCCCAAAGAGAGAAGAAGAGAGAAAAACACGAACCTATGAAAATCTATTTCAGCACGAGCAAGTCCTTCAGTGGCTCCCTGCTGCCTGTCCAAAACAGCGACCGCGTCCGTAACCTGAACATATGCATAGAGCTTCTAACCTATGTATAACTGAAAGCAACTTTTGCAAAGATAGGAACTGAAAGCTGAGTCAATGGGCTCACTATAACTGAAATATTCTATACCAGACCTAATGTTCCGGGAAAGGGCGTCATCGTTGTGGGGAACCTGACAAGGGTAGCACACGATCGCTGGTGGAGGGATCGAGGTATTTGACCAGGAGAAAAATTTTTTCGGATTGTTGATTTTTCTCGTTTCATGCGCCCCATATCACCTCTCCCCTTTAGATGACGGTACGGGAACTTCTATCCCTGATAATTGGTCAGTGCTGCCTAGTTCAGCCTCGCATAACGACAAACGTCGAGAAAATTTGGAAACGATGTAAAGCTAGTGTCCTTATCCTCTCAGACAAATCCGGTACCAATTTACCGTCTCCACGGGAATGCTTGGTTGGCCTGAGTGGGACCACAGCTTCTGTACCAACCTTCAACCCTTCAGCCCGAAGAGCTTCGGCTGTTTCTCGAATTGATTCGCCTGAAGTGACAACGTCCTCGATAAGAAGAGCCGTGTGTCCCGGGGTATAAATACCCTAGAAATGAAGGATTAAAGAGTAATTCCCACTATTCTCCGTTCCTAACAACCTCACTGCAAACATTACCTCGATAGCCTTTCTCGTTCCGTAAGACTTGGTCTCCTTGCCTTTCATCAGCATTGGCACATTGAGAATATCACTAACATGCTAAAATAACCCTGTAGACTTAGCCAAGAACTTCAACTTTTAGCTGTCCAACTAGTCAAGCGATAAAATACGAAAATACAAAGTTCCACAGTATTCCAAGAGCACAATGTTAACGCTCACGCACAGTAGCCAACGGAAGTGCAGCATATGGAACTCCTACAACATAATCGTACTTGAGGTCCTTTGCATTGATAATATCACAGAGAACTTGTGCTGCCATGCGCTACAAGTATTGCATGTAGAGAGTATACCATGAATACCCGTGTAGTAGCACTTACCAGGGTTTTGGGTTGGCTAATAAGTCTACGAAGGTCAATGTAGATGGGGGTCATTTGTCCAGATTTGAGGTAATATTCGCCCATTCGAAAAACCTGCAATTTCCAGAAAAGGCATATTCCGGTACATTTGTCCAGATTTGAGGTAATATTCGCCCATTCAAAAAAACCTGCAATTTCCAAAAAAAGCCTATTCCGGTGAAAACATATCAAAAGAGCCGGGGATAATGTACAGCATCGGGAGGTTAAATTGACGGTTGATACGACCTCCACCACCTAGCGATCCAGAAAATTTTCGTGTTTCTTAAGAAAACCGGTGCGCTGGTGTCGAAAGAGTAGAGGAGGGGCGCCCACCATTCAACTACGGAAAACTGTGGTTGTATAGTAGGTCCGTGGAGCTACCAACTAGAGAAAGGTGGCACTCAAAATCGCAAAAACGTCAACAACCGGAAAAAAATTGTTTCATAGCTAGGAAAAAAATACTCTTAAGGCCAGATACGTCCCCCGCTAGGACCCCGCTGACCAATATGAATCCGTCCGCAGCGACCAAATACGACCGCGATGGGAAATTCCAACAATTCCGTACGTTGGTCGGGAGGGCCAGGGGTATGGCGAGGCAACTAAGCCACGTCCCTTTATGCTTGTCCGCGTCCTCTCAACAAGGATGTGGTACCCTAACCTCGGTAAACGTACTAGAGAGCGCAGATGAACAGAGTGGGCGCAGCGCATCCCTCATATGTACCCCTCCCCCCATGGCCCAACTCCCTTAGCCCCAAAACCTTTTGTTAGCTGCACATGAAAGCTGGAGGGCTTTCTTATTAATAAAAAGGAGTGAGCGGAAGAGTTTAATAATAATGAACGAAAAAACCGATTCCTTCTCAAAAAGGTGTAAATACACCACCTTACTAAAAAACAGCTCAGGAGAACTCCTCCTAAGAATGAATTGGTTGTACTTTACATCAATAAAACCAAGTAAAATACCTCTAATGCGTATAAGGCTTCAAAAAGTCGGTTCCTCCACCACGGCGTCTCCTCCGTTGACTCCGTTGGTTGACATTTTCACAGCTGCAGACTGAAAACCTAGATCCATAGTTTCCAATGTTTGATTTCTATGAAGATAACCGAGGGCAGTAAAACGGATTGAACCAAAAAAGTAGTGACTCATCAATGACTAAAAGATTTACATGCTATTAACAGCTACAACAATAACCTGAGAAATTCAACATGTAACTAAGAAAACCATCCTACTTTGATCTATAACAACTCTTTACACTATATGCAAATAATTACCTAATAAGCCTACTGTTTACAAGTTGTAATTTTTCATGCAAAGAACAATTGATTGGTTCACAAGTGTAAAAATGAGATTGGTCGACAAACCAGAATTGCCACTGCAATGCTATAGATATGCAGAATGCGCTCCTTTGAATGACATACGAGTGGGACGTAAATGGTACAATACAGATAATGACAAATGTCTCTGGAATGCCAAGAATATCGATTACGGTCGCTGAGGAGCGATAGCCCAACTCTTCGGAATGCTCTTCCATTCTTTTTCTGTCCGCTTGTAGATCATCTGACGGGTGAAGTGACCCATTTTCTGGCCTTCACGAAGTTCTTTGACTGCCTGAAAAGAATGTGTTTAATGTCGACAGCGAGGATAACTCTGGAATTTCGAAAAAGGTGTTCACTGCTAAAAAAGACGAGTCGCATTCTTCATATCAACAGTTATGTTGGCGAGCAGGCGAGTTTCAGCCTCAAAGAGGTGACCTTGTGGGGTAAAAAGTGCCGTGCTGTTACTGAAGAATAGCGCATGTCCATCGCAGAGATTGCTCGGAGATCACACTTCTTTTCAACAAAAATTTCAAAATTTAGCGCAAATGTTGTTCGCGGGCCTCACGGCGGCCTGAGCCTTGATTAGAAGGGTAACACAAGGGTTTTGTTGGCTCAAACGGCCCGCCCCAACAAGCTAGCAATACCTATGTGTTGGCGGAGGAAGACCTTATTGCCTAGTCGAGGCAAAGGTGGTTCAATAACAGAATAGGCGTTGCAAGCGAGGTGACGTTCACAGCATCCGAACCAGAGGCCAACTCACTCAACGCTATCCCCGAGTCAACTCCTTTGCGAAAACGTTCCTGGAAATTATTGCCCCACACCTATATGTCATTGTAACTGGGAAGCGGGAACCTCAATTGAGCGCACTTACCGATATCCTTTGCACGCAGTCCTCTCCTAGCATCCCAATACTGCGTTCATACTTCACAAATCAAGCGACTACGGCCGATGGCGCTTCACCGCCAATAGTTGAACCATTGCGACTTTTTTCTTCGCCGTTTTTGTGATACTATCTTGCTCTCCACAGACCTCATGATTCAGTACGTTTACCCAAAATATATCTTGGATAAAGACGTGGATCGGAATATGATCGATTTAGACGTCGCAGCGGCCCAACGATCTGCGTTAGAGCGCTGTCAGTCGCAGCCCACAAGGTCACATGGTCCACATCACTCCGAAGTGTGCAGCGCGAAGAACTAGACTTGATTCTGCTCAAAGCTTGCCTTCACAACAACTTGGTATCCCTATGGGTGTCAGCTATCACTGCTTATGAGCGCTAAATGAGAATGATAACAGTCTTCTGAGTAGAATGGAAAGAAAAACTCGCGTTATATCCACAAAGCAGTTAATGTGTAACGAACCTGACGTTTTGCGGGAGGCTTCAAGATTTCTTCCAGATTACATTTTTCAGGTTTTGGTGTAGTGACAGGAACAACCGCAACATGGACCTTGGAAAGGAGAAATCGCATCCAATATACTTTTTGTCATCCTGTGTTTTTATGGATAAAAACAAATTAGTGTTACAAAATATCTTACCATGTCAAGATCATGAGTGAAAATCGACTTCGTGGTATCCCTGGCTTTTGTGGACATATGTGTGCGGAATAGGAAAAAGCTGAAAAGTTGGTAGTCCAAAAAGGAAGGTTGAGGAAGCAAGTGCAAAGAAAAGACCAAGATCCTAAACAAATAAGTTCCAGAAAACCAACTTGGATGAATAGACGGGTTCATGAGTCTGCTTTGCAATTCGTTTGTATGGCAAATCCCGATAGCCAAGAGATTCAACACCCTCAATAACAGCCCCGTGATCCAGCAACGTCTTGCCTGCTCGCACTAATGTTTTCACAAGATCAGCCTGAAAATTCAATAGATACTCATTGCACGAAAGTGCAGTCATAAAGGCGACAACTGCACAGATAACGTGCAGTAGGAAAGGTCAATGCACGATATCCATCTGATTTTTTATGATCTGCATTGGCGGCTTGCAGACCGACGCCTATTTCGCGTGGGACCACGGCCTTCTTCCGGTTACACGACGTCTATCAACTAGGGCACAACATTGGTTGGGGGATTTTAGCCAAGTCCGCACACCCCCGCCCCCTCCGCTTTTTTAGAGGGTTGGTATGACCCCTCTCCCTCGTTCCCTCCTCATCGAGCTGTAGAGCGGAGGTGGGGGAGGGGTACGTAGCATCTTGAACCGGGAAAAGCCGCGAGGACAATACGACCCCCTCTCTATTATTTCTTAGACGTTCCCCAATTTCTTACCACTTTTTCCGGAGATGCCCGAAAGTTTTCCTGCTTCTCCCCAAAAATTTTGCTATCGAGCGAGGAGGTGGTACATAGTACACATGAAACGGCAAAAAACACGAAAAGTCAGCAACCTTCTTCAGAAGTTCAGAACAGAGATATGATCCCCTTCCAACTAAAAAAACGAACAAATAGCCCCCCCCTCTACAGCGTCCGTGAACAAGAAAAATCAACTATCAAAATAAATTTTTCTCAGCCCAAATACGACCCCCTCTCCCAGCGACCAAATACGACCCCCCGTTGGGAAATCTCCAACAACGATGTGCCCTACTGTCAACCAGATGCTCTCTCACTGCAAGGGTTTCCACAGCGTCTTTTAATCGGACATTTAGAGGAAGGGAAATAAGGAAGAGGGATGTGAGAAATAAGGAAGAAAAATAAGGGAGGAGGGAACGGATGGGAAAAATTAGGAGGGAGCAAGGAGCCTCGCGTTCACAGATATTTGGACCCCGGTCTTCTACGCGAAGGATGACGTCGACATGGCGCATGGTGTGTCATCGTGGGGCCACGAAAGGAAAAATGTGGCTGACATAGCGAGAAAAGTCTTAGAGCTATCAGGGATTGAACACGTAGAAAGAAGATCAAAATACAATGTCAGTTGTGGCCAAAGAATTTTCACGCTTGTTCGCACAGCGGCCCCTGCGATCTTGCATCTTATTGGCCTATCAATAGGGTAACATTTAAGCGAGCTCATCCTTTTATCTGTTAATCTCACATGCCTCTGAATGGTAAGATGCGAGATCCTCTGCAGGACATTCGCTTATTTTTCGATTGCTTACGGTGTATGAAGCGACTCATGAATAAAAAATAAGTAATAAAAGCACCATGCCTGATCAACAGAGTATTCTTCAGCTTGACAGGATCGTGTAATATAGTGAAGACATTCGTACGGGGCTATTCCCTTGAAAAACCACGAATTGTTACGGTACGTTAGTATATACTCACGACTGAGATCTGGAAGATTCCACTCACGAACGGGCAAAGAAATATTTCTTCATGGTTTGAGAATAAACTGCAAGCAAAGTGGGGGCAACGGCCGCGTGAGTGTCTGTTCGGCTAGACTAGGCGCCGGCCAATTCCACTCGTCTGCGAACTGTTAACCTCAGCATATGCTGTAAGCCCGACATGATGAAGATCGCGTCGGGCTTGCTGGCCAGTTCATTGGGACTGAGAATGAGAATTTGACGCGACTCCACGCCCTATTGGCATTTTGGAATAGATGCGCATCGCCCCTTTCGACTCTGTGGGTAACTCCTGATATGGCAAGGTATACAGCGTGGCTTGTCACAGCGCGGAAATGATGAAAGGAGCTCGTAACTTTAAAGCCAGGCAAATTTCTTGGTACTTTTGTATACAGCGAGTGATTTAGTGGTATCCATAAGCAGAGTTGCAACTGCATTGAACCTTCTTTTCATCACTTACTTTCTTTCTTGCTCATTCCTCTGCTATGAACGAAATTCATACGACTTGCTGTAGCGCCGTCCTATAGGATGCTTGTTAAATAATGAATATAATTAAAAGTTGTTCGACGTAAGATACTTGGTATAAAATTAAGAATAGAGCGTCTCGCAGAGACACAGCTATCACATCCTTTCTGGCCATAAGTGTGCGTAGCTTAGTGCTTAAGCTCGCTTACTAATTTAAGAAACAGAGGGCCTGACGAGTGGTCCCAACTATATTCGTTAGCAGGCCGCTGACAAACCTGTGCGCATATTTAATGGGGGCTCCACTGCCTGAACTTAATAAAAAATGCTGGGATTTGATCAGTCTCTCCTCCGAGGTTCGCCTCGTTTCCGACTTTCATCGAAATTGTAGCGATTTCTGATTCTGATTTTGCCTAAATGGCAATAATAAGAATTATCCAGAGACGTAAATAATCAAGTATTCATTATCCAAGACTGAATCTTTGTACTGAACATAAAATGCTGCCAGAGGATGGATCAATATGGATGGTGTGATTATTCTCATGCGCTCATATACATTTCCTACCATATGTCTTGCCCAGACCCCAATCCACGCGGCTCTTGATAAAGGACATGCACCTGGATCTGGCTCGAGTGAGTTGACAGAATTCGAAATTTTAATTTCGGTACTGTTACGGATTTGTCGACGCACAGTAATCTCGCTCACGAGGTATTCTTTCATCCCATCTACTGGTCCAGCAGTTGAAGGGAGAAGGAAAAGGAGGAGGGAAGAGAGAAGGAGAGAAGGAAAAGAAGGAAGGAGGAAGAAAAAAGGAAGGAGGAGGGAGGCTCCGCCGTGAGACGGGGTTCGACCGCTTCTCCTGCGTGAATTACGACTGCACCACACAATATGTACGGACAATCCCCGATGTATTAACACCTAGTAGAACAAAAATACAAAAAAAACCCCATTTATTACTTAACCACTGCATATGAACAAGATTTAGCTTTCAATCAAATAACTAAATGCATGGAGCCTACGAGAGCCAAAAGTCTTTTAGAGTATAGGTGAGATGTTGCCGACGACACTTCTGTATTGTTTTCGGGCTGCAAACTACTGAAACTATCAGGAAGACAAGATCCTAAATTTAAAAAGTCAGGCCTCCACACATTAGGCGTCAGTTGACAGCACATCGTTGTAGGTTGCACACACTGCACCAAATCTTACGCTATACTCAGCACTGAGCGACCTTCGCCCTGTTTCCCCCTTGTCATATCAGTGAGTGCTTGCTTGAGTGCTCCTCCGAAAAAGGCACCAACGTAGGCCAAGAGAGGGGAGGGGGCGTGGTAGCGCCTCCGTGCCCCTTCCGCTCGTCCAAGCTCATGCTCGGGCCACGACAGGCATAGGTCATGCTAGGAAACGTGACATAGCCGCGCGCCGCTCTTCCCCATGGAGCCGCATGGTAGCATCTCCGAAAAAGTATGTAATGGAGACATAATATCTAGGAGGAGAAACTAGGGCGCAAGTGTTCTGACGCCTCCCTCGTTGCCCCGCCCACCAAAACTCTAGGGATACTTTCTGCAAGAGTTCGAGATTTAAACACCGTTTTTCCTTTTTGAACGGTATTTGCAGAATGACGCGAAGAAACGGTTAGTGAGCGAGAGGCAGCGGGACATCGCTGTGCTGCATAAACCATGCAGGTCCTGACAACTCATCCAGGGGGCTGCCAGTTATTTAGGGTGTTCTCCATGAATTTTGTTCTTTTAATCTCCCTGGAAAAGTCATTTAGCGACCATGCGTTCGTTATTGAACGCCAATACCCACTATATGCAATGAGGGGTTTTGTATCTAACAAGGAGGTCAGTGTACCTCCCCCCCCCAGTCAACTACACTAGCACCAAATACCAAATTAACGCGGTGTTTTCCCTATTCATTTGCAGCATTTAATGAACGAATAGTACTGAAGCTCGGGAGAGGTGTCCTTACTGAGGAGAATGCCGCAAAATTCGCTCCTGTGCCCTCCGAGACATGGTCGTGCACGGGTTTTGACCGCTTGCGCTATTCTTTGGCTGACCTTTGGGAGAGATCCTTCTGCCGGGTGCTCCTTCCCGCGCAACTACAACAGGCCCCTCCGGCATAAGTGTGGAACACTGAGAAGAAGACGAGCTTTATCTGTCATGAACAATGGAACTTTGGGACTTCAGCGCATTATTCCAGATTACCAGGCAACATGAATACATGAGAACATGAGAGCTGTGCATTCGATACTAAGAAATAATATCGGTGAAAGAAGTTCATGTGTGCATATGGTCCGAAATCGATTAATAAAAGGATATGGAACATTATTCCCAAAAATTTAGTTAATGTACATATTGCAGAAAGACAGCAGCTGACATTCACGAATTTCAGGAAATGAGGAGAATAAAACCGAGCGGAATTCAACGGAAAATGAAATAAAGTGCAGCAGATGGGATAAAATTAAAATACAAAAAGCATGATGTACAATAACGTTGCAAAAACCCGAGCCATATTCAAGACAAAGCACATTTTCAGTATTCACAGATTCTTCACTGCGAAGCAGCTACCACAGGATTAGAAAAGAAGAAGAATAACGAATGCAATGAAAATTACTTGTAATGGCAACGTGGAAAAATTGTGAGAATACACAGGACTTTTCAAAAGGAATAGCAAACAAGTATGAAGCATTCGCTTCAGGCGTCTAGTAAATCATCAGCTAAATCGGTAAGAGGATCTTCCGTCTCTTCGAGGATCTCAAAACCATCGTCGATAACGTAGTTAGGAGCGCACATATCGTCAAATTCTGAAGATTACCACATAAAGTTACTGAGACCTAAGAATCTTGGGAATTACTAGTTGTAAGTATATTCCACACTTCTCCGTGAAAGTGTTTCATCTTATTTTCCCGAAAGAAATAAACGGTTCAAGTTACGTCAGGGTTTAGAAATGGTGATTTGGATGGGAGTCTACATGCGTGACACATGAACACGTTAACACAGAAGTGATAAATTCAAGCAGTAATGAGCCGTTATCGATTTCCCTTATACAGAATCCCATGCTAAACCACGCCTGTATTTATATAGGGGGGAATAAAGGGCCCGGCCGGACGAGTTTTCACTTGCTGGTGCCAACTCTTTCTCCTTATCACATGAATCTCAATATTCAAAATCGGAGAGTTTATAGCGGAGCAACCGCACCACTAGAAACCCTTCAGAAAAGAAAGCTGGGCGTTGCCGCGGCCAGTGGGCGGAGCCGTGGCCTGGTCAAAGAGGATCGCGCTTTTCTCAAGTTTTTAAGCTGCGGAAGCGGTACATCCTCCATGGTTGCGGACAGGAATACCATGTCCAGAGAACGCGTCTGCGCATCAAACGCGCATCGCTTTTAAATTGGAAATTCTTCCGTCCGTAGTAATCGATCGCGAGTTAGTGCTGAATCAGTTTCTTTACATCAGAATCAAACGAGAAAATAATGATATACACTTTGCGAGCTCTGGTTTGCTTTTGCTAGCACTCCCGCTAGTCCCTTCAGAACGTTTCTGGCATGCTACATGAGCTCCAACGGCGGGAAACAAATAAAGGGGCTGTTTAAAAGGGTAACTCCTGAAGCCACTAGTTCTCTAACGGACGATGATCTGGTCGAAACGCTACTCCATCAGTAAGAAACCTCGCAAAGCAGTGGCACAAAGGCAAGTTCTCCGACGCCAGTTCAACATTCCTTCACAGCTCCTTTGCTAGGGTCTTTGGGAACGGTTGGAGCTGTTGGAGCTATAACAGGAAACACTTCCACCAAAAAATGCGGCAAATCAGAGGAACAGACCCCACCTTGTTCATTACAGATAGGGTCAATGGTAAAAGAAGGAAACACCATAGAAAACAGGAAAGGCTTTGCAAAACACGAATAAAAAAACTACAGAATAGGCTCA
>MU915114.1:0-18324 GCA_036418165.1 Cooperia oncophora
GGTTTTCTGGAGTACTTGGAGTTTTTGCAATAGGACCTGATAAAATGGAAAACGGGGTCAATAAGAGGCCGAACGTGCTATCGCCTCGGAACCATGGCAACGCACGATTTCGCGGCATAATTTGGTTCTGATACCTCGCTTAGCTTCTGTTCTCGTAACCCATCATGCGGCAGGAATGCCCGACAAGTTCAGAGCTTTGGCAATAGAACGCTACTCTTCCTCTTCCAAGGCTCTTTCTTGTCTCAGTTCCTTACTGATTAACTTCCACTTTCTCATTGTTCCACATAACTTGCTCATGATATCATGTTGATAGGTCGGCAACTCAAAATTCTTGGATGCAAGATCATTTTGAACTGTGATTTCCGGATAAGAATCCTATCGTATTTGATTGAGAAAATGTATTTACATGTCCATCCAGTTCGTCAAAAATGCCGGCAATTCGACTAGCTCGAGCGCAAAACAGCCCGCTTGAAGTGCACAGGCCGGGCAGTCTCATGGGAGAGGCCGCGGTTGTGTGGACTTCGCGCTGGCCACGGAAAGCTTATCCCTCATCCGAGGCCCATAAAAGATATGCGGCACTCCGACGGCGCCTTATCTTCCATCACGGTCTGCTCGTCCTAATCCTTCTTTACTGGGCCGGTTTCAAACGGTTCTTACTTACAAAAAAGGCTTTTTTTGAACACACTCGCGTTGGGGAGGATGTCTATTCTTAGCAACCAACATGTTATTGCTCATTTATTCTTTGTTCTTAGTGCATGACGTACATTGCTCTTGAACATGGCCTAGAAATTGTTGTTCCTTGGACGTTTTCATTTGATTCAGGTGTTATACTATCTAGTACCGGACAAAGTCATGGTTGCGACTTATCTAAAAATGTAAAAAATAATCAAAGCGCAGCCGCTGACATATTTAGATGAAGTACGCAGTCTCCATCTCCGGGATGTGGAGATGCTGAAGATTGGCTACAAATTAGTTGTTCATACGTACTGCTTACCTCATTCGTCCCTATTGTAATTTTGTCTTCGTATTTACTATACTACTCTCTTATTCAACAATTAGTAATGAGTAATTAAACAAAAACTAGATGAGCAAGAGGCAGGAATTTTATTCTGGAAGCTCTCGTGGTCGAGGGAAGCATCCAAGGTCATGCGAAGGTCATTTGTTAAGCACGTTCTACTTGAGACAGCAAACTTTGCGCAGACAAAGAGAATCTGGCGAGGAAAATCCTTGTTTCTTTTTCGAAAAGGAGCCTCGGCTTCACTTGAGTCGGCCACAATGCTTCTAACTTCCTGGAGCATGCGACAATCGTTTCCACTTTGACTTGACTAAAAAACTAAAATGTGAAGGTCCAAGAAAGAGATGCTTTTTGGGAACCATTCCCTTCGTGAGGGTTTTCTGTTCTGAACACATCTTGAAATTGCGGTGTACGTGACAAGACAATCGTAATATGGTGCGCTGATGGGCGACGGTTGTGGCGAGCGACGCCGCGCCGGCGAGGTGAGTTGTCGTCCTCGGCCGTTTGAATTCGAAGTAACGAGACTCGAAAGATTTATTGCACATTAAGGATCTGCCGCACGATGCGTCGCGCGCGACGGCGATCACGATGATCTTGTCCGTGTCGTAGAATTCTGAACATCTGTGTAAATATGTACCCAAAAAGCGAGCACTTTAAGCTTTTTCGGATGTTTACAAGGATATTGTGTGCCGTCTGATCCTTATTTCCCAAAAATTTCATCTATCTTTCCTATAGCTAGAATAAAACCCTACTTAATTATCTCCATATCTCTGAATTCGTCTAGTATGTGCACCGAATGGTACTTAGCGAAGGTTTTACAGGTCACCTGCACAAGTTACAAAAGCCCTATCAAGCATCACTGATATATCATTTTTTTCGAGACGCCTGATGTCCTGCCCAGCAGATCCTCGAAACCTACCTGAGGTTCTTTCACCCTCTCCCGAGAGGTTCCCATCAACGCTGCCCTCTCGGTGGTCCCTCAGGTTCAGCTGAATGAGGCCCACTTATGTTACTTTTTGGCACATAAATTGACCATGGATAGCTTGCCAGGCTGTAGCGCCCTACCTTCCGCATTAGCCGGTTGCAACCGTTTCATCCCACACTATAATGAGGCTGCGGGATAGGATTATAGGGGATATGTGAAATACGTGCCGACATCATGTAGACCGTTTTAAACGATACTATATAGGGGGGGGGGCAAAAAAAGGACAGTTCGGCCGAGTCACATATCAGCAAAGTTTTCGCAGCCCAGACAGAAGACGTGGATACGAGTACCAGGGCGGAAGATACCCAAGATGTTCCTCGATAGCAGGTTCTCATCCATCACCATCACGTACACCGAAGTATGAAGCCATCTCCAATCGCAGCCTGACTGAAGACCTATGGAATACACATCTCCAAACAACTGCGAAACTTCTTGAATGGAGTCGCCCATGGACAGCTACCTGGAGACGTACTCTTGATCTGGAAGACCTCCAACATCGAGCAGCTCCGACAACGTCGCTACGGTCCAGGATATCATCTTCACCGCAGTCGCCAAGGCGCGGGTTGATGGTATGGGACGGAAGCTCGTGCTATGGGGTATTTTTTTCGTGGACATTGAACAGCTCAAGGGGAATACCCTGCCTTCATGTCGGCTCGGCTTATGGTGGATGGAACATTATGGAAGCTTCTCTATATTCACAAAGTTTTACTAATACTGTTTTCCAACCACTTTTCTGTGGATCTGTCCACCTAGTCCGCATTTCATTCCCCGTGCTTAGGGAAAGATCGCATTCTACGGCTCACCATTGTTTCTTCGTGCCCACTTGCCCTGATGCCATCCAACATAAGAAAAACTGAAGAAACGGTGTGGAATCCAATACCATAACATTTAGCACCTCAACAAGAGTCTACAGAGTCAAGAGTCTTCGCGAAATGACTCACTCTCAGATCTTTGACAAGAATATGTTAATTGCACCCCCCACCCCCTGGACTGAACCCTGCCGAAAATATAATGCACTGAAACCGTTATAAACTCCTGATGCTCAGATTCGTTTAACTTATGTCATTGGTGCAAAGTATTCTGCGCCCAGCATTTGAATAACAGCGAATGACTTGCTGATTTACTGAGGCACTCCGCTGTTTATGACTATGCTTCTCTCTGGAGTATGGGAGATGGGCAAGAGAATCGTAATTTGCCGCTGCGCCGCTCCCGGCGATGGGCACGGCGTTTTCTTAACTTGTGTTAACCTGTAGCTTGAAGCCCCGGACCCTTCATGTAGACCCCGTCATCGTAGACACTCATGACTATTTTCGGTCCTGAATTGCCTGTTGTCGCCATCTACTACCTGAAACCATCGTCATTTGCGGGCGCGACGTCGCACGCGACGCCTACCAGCGCGGGAAATTACGATTCTCTTGTCACATACCCCTGAAGTGTAGTATCTGAGCTATTCGAGCCAAAGCGTGAATGTCCCTACCACTGGGTTCCATTCCATGGCTGCTTTTCTTCGCGCAGGGAAACCTTTCGTAAGCGGGAATGCTTGATCGAGCCAAGCGCCAAATGTTAGTACGTATTTGTCGCACTTATTCGTTGCCATTTCTTTGGAGTCCTTCCAGTTTGCTCTGTAGTACTTATGTAGGCAATAACAACTTGCCCTTTCATATTCGCTCCAGTGACATTTGTCCTTTTCTGTTCTATTATGGACGTTTTCCGCTTTTTGTTCCAGTATTTTGTCCTCGGAAGTATACTAACCGAGGTCATGAAGAAGTGACCAAAAAACGGTTCCGCTATAACTGCTAGTTTTTTCTTTAGTTTGAGAGGGAATGGCACTGAGACGACATGGTTTCTGAGAAAATTTTGAACGAACTACTTGTACGCTTCCCATTGTCAGTTCGTCCCATGTAAAGGCTCGGGCAGTTGGATGCGAAAGGGCACTGAAATTTCCTGGCGATTTTTTCTCGTAATTGAAACAATTCGCTGGAAAAGTAGTGGCTGCAGTTCTAATGGAACGTCAGGGAACCGGTTTCATCTCCCTCACACACTCACCAATAATTGCTTTTCAAGCTATGACTCGTCTTAACATTCTTTCGCTTACTTTCATCTATACTTCGTTTAAGCGAACTGGTTGGCCAACATTCCGACGGATACCTCACTCATCCTTGAGTTCGCAATCGCATTCCGTTGACAGTCCGAAAGGTTTTTTTGTGGAGTAAGGAATTTCGTTCATTAAGGCAAGTCGCCACTTTAATCGAGTTGGAGTGGTTAGCGAAGAAAATTGGCCTCCTCTATATGGGTCACGGGGCCATCCCTCCCAAACAATAAATCAAAGAGTCAAAATTTCTAATCGAATGTTCTAGCGAGGGCACAGCATTGCTGAGGAACTTCCGGCGAGGTCGTGTTTTTTTCACTGGGAGGGAGAGGTCGTATTCGAGCTCGAAAAAAAATGTTTTACTGTTGGTTTCTCCTATTTGAGGCTCCACTATCGCCAGAGCACATCATCGTTGGGGATTCCCCAACAGGAGGGTCGTAGTTGATTGTTATTGGGGAGGGGGAGATCGTTCCTATGTTGCCTCTGCGGTGCTAGCAATTTTTTTCCGGTTGTGGAGTTTTCACGGTTTTTTCCCGTTTCACGTGGGCCCCCTCCCCACCGCTCGACAGCTCGATCAGTGGAGGTAGCTAGGGGGGGGGGAGTCGCATCCAGCCACCTGTTAGAGGGGGAGGGGGAGTCGCTGGGACGCGACCAAATTCCCAAACAATGATGAGCCCTGTCTATCGCTCCTCCAGTAGTCTACGGTACAGTCTCAACCATGACAAATGGTCGGAGGTACATATTTCCCCTTTTCCACTGCTCTTTCCGCTCAACGAGATTTTTAGGTTGTTACTGGAAGGGAATCTTATTTAAGGCTGTGCAAGGGGTGGTGGGGAGCGTTTGGCACAACTTTCCACATCTTGATGATTTGCTCGATTCCCAATGATCCATAGAGAGCAGGGTACAGCATCGTGATGTGTGAAATGGTGGCGTCGACCCCACCCAAAGGGCCTCGGTACCACCCCCCCCGCCCCACACCGCACACACCACCTACCGCGCCAGTAGTTTTTCCAAAATTTCCCCCATCTTTCAGTTTTTCACCCAAGAATTATCTATCGAGCGGGGTGGGACGGGTGAGATGATGAAATAACCCCCTCCTAGTTCTCTGCTCTGATACGATGTGTCAGAGGCAATACGACCCCCCCCCTCTTCCAACATGACCAAATACGACTCTTCTCCCCGGCGGCAAGTACGACGACCCCCCACCCCCCATGTTTACACAACGCATGTTACACAGCCAAGGCCGGGTTTTCTGCCTGTACCCTGAGTGAGAGCCAATGACGCCGGTATACGCTCGAAGATGTGGGGCTCCTTCCTGCAAGCTAAAACCGTTTGCTGCAAAGCATTTTCGTAAAAAAGGTCCGGCTGATATTGGAAACACTTCAAATATGTCTTCTTTCTCTGCCAAAGAACTTTGTATGACGTGACAAGGAGCAGGTTCCCAGATACCTGGAATGTCGTATGTAATGGCCATAGGCGTTATTACCTCATTAACCAGTCACGAATCAAGTTAGATGCAATGGTTCTTCCCTCTCTCTTTCTTATACCCTCTTAGCATCGTTCTCTAAAGGGCAGTCTGTGTCCACTATGCAAATTGGTCACATTCTCTCGTCTACTTTTTTCCTCCCCCAAACCCCCAGAAGTTTGCCATTTTTTCTCCCGCCTCTGATTTCCCGTCGGGATCATTTTCTGGTCAGTGAGTTACAACTTTGTTTTTTCTATTGCCAGTATATTAATCAAATGGAGTGGCCAACGGACATATATAGCTCTTTTGCGATGACCTCTCTAGAAACTCCATTGATAATGAATCCCCCCGAGGATGTTGTCGCGCCGACAAGTGGATTCGTTGTTGTTTCTGATAAGTAAACGCTTGCTCACGAGGCGACACACTCGAACGCGTTTTGACGAATTTTTCCGTCGTACCAGCAAAGAAGCAACTAATGCGCCGTTGACGCGCCGTTCTGCGATCCATTTAAGTGTGTTCATTTAATCTCTCCTTGAAGCCATTCTTCCCTCTGTTGACCCGTCAGTTCTCAAGGCCGTTTGCAGAAAAGATCGTCCCATTTTGCCATTGAAGTTCTGCATCAATCACCTTTACAGTTAAACCCTACTCAGTTCCTTTTACCAAAAGAGGCAGGGAAGGTAAAAAATTTGATTCGAGTCGCCCTCCTCGCCCTCCCTGTCCAGCCTTCTTACTGGTTGTTGTCCTAGTTTTGAAGTTAATCACTCGTCATCAGGACCTCTTACTGTCTTCAACGGATTCATTGCCAGTGACAGATGTATGCATATACCCGGCCATGATATCAGGCTAGCGAATACATAGATTTCTGATTTCTAATGTCGCGGCCGAATATATTCATCCAAATTTTCTTAAAAGTCCCATTATTTTTCAATAGAGGATTTTGATGTGCTCCCGGCTCCAGCTTATTTCCCTTCTATTCTTTCTTTGTTTCACATTCAGGACTTCTTTCTTCACAGCTCTCTTTCAAATGTGCGTTTTGAACCTTTTGTAAGATTTCCAGGGCCGGTCGGCGTGGCCAGGGTGCGTCGAGGTCGAAGTCGCCTTTTTAATTTTTTTCGGCCGTTTCACTGCCGCTCAACTATGGTACCCTCCTCCATAGAAATTGTAGATGCTCCAAGCGGCTCCAACAGTTATTGTCCTCGACAAAAGGAGGAGATTGACCAGGTGTAGGGAAATGCTGATTTTTGCCTGTCTCTTTGTTATCCACTTTTTAGCCTCAGAAATCCAGGAAAGCTTATTCAAGAAAAATTATGGCACCTCCGTAGAGCCGCAGAAGCCTTTTCAAGCAGTGTCTCTGCTTTGCTAGTTAATGCACAAGCTCAAGGACAAAAATACAAACTGCATGAAATTATTTATCACCCCAGTATAGACTCGAAATCCCTGAGATGTGGTAGGCGTGGCTGCGTACTTCAACTAAACGTGGCGGTGGCTGGGCTTTTGGTGAGATATTTTCATTTTGACAGTCGTGGTCATGCCTCTAACACTGAACAAGACAGTTTTCTCAAACTGAAATTATCACGAGGAATCCATTCTATTCCATGTTTAAGTGCCACGCCCACTCCGTCTTGGTGGTAAGGGTGTGCATGTATAGTTTAGATAGCTTAGTTCTGCAATATCCTCTGTCCTGAACATAACTTTGAAAGCTTTTCTACTTACGGCTTTCACCTACTACTTACGCTTTCTCCAAAGTCAGAAAAGAGCCGATTTTGATTCGTCTCAGAAAACGCCTCGGCCTTGAGCTATCTTTTGTCCATGCGAGGCTAGCGCGCCGATGATTCCCTCCTCTGAATGGTTTTCGTTTCGATTTGCTCCATTCATATTCATTCCTCTCATATTTCTGGACCGTTGTATAGTCCGCAGTGGTATTCAGTGTGGCGCCAGCGTTCGAAATTCGACTGGTTTCTGGGCAATGCCTTCGTTCACAGCAATTGCTGTGTGAAGAAGTGACATTCTGAGTTGCTCAAAAAGTTGGACGTCGATGTGATGAGATGACGGGGAGACAAGAACCTATGCCGATTTTGTCGAATAGAGAACTTGTTTTGGGTGGAACATCGATCGAGGCCACTCGACCTTGCACGCATTACCGTTACCGCAGTTCGCTTCGCCTCCGACGCCAATCGACCTAGCGCTACGCATAGCCATCCCCCTTCTTCTCATCTAAACAAAAACAACAACAACAACGTCTTCTGAATTTCTCTGGATCTCCTCCCCCGAATCCCCCATCCACCTTCCTCTCGCTCACATTATATACCGCTCGTTGTTCTTTTCTTTATTCTCTTCAACACTTTGAATTTAACTTGGTGACACCGAGTGGTTCGTTACCAAAGCAGAGTGGACGTCTGTCTGCAGTGTGTGGCGAATGCGCGCATGCTTGCTGGCCTCCCTCTATGTCTTTGTGGTCTTTGTCGTTTCGAATTCCAGATGAGCTGCATTCTTACCACGGTAACGACGTTAGGCGATATTTACAGTTATACAAGGAGTTTGCGTGGCGCAAACTCAACTGGCGTTGTTAAGTACGTCTATCCACACCATGTAAGGTCGATGCCATTTACGGCCTAATGTTTTCTATCAAACAATTCGGCAGCCCCGGCGCTAATCGAATTTTTCATGAAGAAAATAGAGCTTGTGAAGCGAGGGCGCATTCCGTTCGCCTAGATCCCACAGCGATCACTTTGGTTATTAGCCTTGATAAACGGCCTTTTAGAGTGATTTGTTCGATACAGAACATCCTCATGCTGCTACAAATGGCACAAATTTGCCAACCTCAGCCGTTATTGGATGAGAAGTTCGTACAAACTGCAACACATCGTGGAAGTTCGACTATGCTAAACACGTAAGGCTCCGCCAGTGCTGAGCCAACCTCCTGCCGCTGCAGGCACTACATCGTTGCGCTAACTTTCTTTCGTCGAGGATTCGCTATTCGATTGTTGGGGAAGAAAGGTCGTGTTTGGTCCTGGAATAACTTCTTATGGTTTAAAATATTCCGTTGATTTTACGGTCGCTGTGTACGAGTGAGGTCGGTGATGAAGCTCCTTTGTTGCAGAGAGGGGTTAGTATCCTGAATTTTGCCCGTTTGGTAGAAGTTTTGCGGTTTCTCACTAGTTGTCACCATTTGCTACATACTACCATTCCCCCTCCCACTCGCACATCAAAATTCTAAGGTATAAAATAGCAAACGTCTTACGGGATTCGGAACACCCGAAAAAATTTGAAATAGTGTAGAATCTGTGAAAATCTTGACATCTACAGAAGTGTAGCAGGCCACATCGTTGTTGTAGGATTTCCCACATGGCGTCGGTACGCTGTCGTGGAGGAGGGGTTCATATATATACTCGCGGAAATTTTTTGATTAATTTGATTCTCTTGTTTCAGGATGCCATAAAAGTGGGGGAGAAGGGTCTGTACTCTGTTCCGTTCGTTGTTGGGAGGGGACAGTATTTGGCTCTTGGCTTTCTGACAGAGGATTTTTGTGGTTTTTTGTTGGTTTTCCTGTTTCATATGTACTATACCCCTCCCCGCAGCTCGCTGAGGAGGGAACCAAGGGGGTCGTACCAACACCCTGAAAAAAGGGGAGGGGTCGCAGGGCTCGACCGAAATTCCCGACCAACGACTTGCCCTGCCCTTGCTCGACAGGAAAACGTTGGGGGGAAACTAGGAGAATTCTCCGGAAATCCTGCTCCTGAAATTAAGCTGGAAAGGTAGTAGGTGTTGGGGAACCTGAAAAGCCAAGAAAGTGGGAATTAGGATAAGAAGGGAGTCTTGTTTTCCTCGCGGTCGACAGTATTAGTGGAGGCAACGAGGGATGGTCGTATCAAGCCACCCCTTTTGGGGGGGGGGGTTCGTGTGGACTCACCAAAATCCTCAAATAATAATGTGTCCTGTTCTGCCATTCTTCACTATTCTTCAATAGCTACTTTTCTTTTTTTTCTGAAAATTTGACGTCACAGTAAGGTATAAGTATTAGCGAGCTCTCGCTTGTCGCAGTGAGAGGAAAGGAATGCACATCAAAATAACTATCTTATAGTGTTTATGTCGAAATCACAGGCTTTGCGCTCCGTGAGAGAAAGTGTTGACTAGCCTTTTGTAAGAAAAGCGTCAGATATCAATCATCATCGGAACTGGAATTGTGATTCTACGCCCTTGACAGCAGGGTGATCAACTTTGTTAGGTGCCCTAAAATTCACTTCTATCTGCATTAGGCTCGTTTGCGCCCAGAATATCTTTGCTTTTAGCAGGCTAATGTCAGTCCAAGTCAATTTGCAGTTAATTGAACACTGAAAGTTATGAAATGGGAGAGTCAAAGAGCATGTCACCCGCTGTCATAAAGCCGACCATGCGAAGGTGGTGAGCGATGAGCAATCAATCATCTCCGAAACCCGTTGCGTTTCTCAAATTTCGTTACTGTTCCCACGAAAACTACCGTGACGATGAGCTTGGATTAGAAAAGTAAACTATCCAGGAATATCTCTAATAAAAGTAGATCAAGATTAAGGCCTTATGGGGACCATTATCATAGATCGCAGAAAATTTGCAAAATTGCAGAAAATGATTGCAGAAATTACAGGGAAGCTGCCCAGGCTCGAAGGATTGGTTCGCTGTGAAAAAAAGATTGCGTAAGGGTAGCGTGGTCCGCTATGTACAGCTTTGTGTCAAATTTCGCGGTGAAACGTTTTAACATAAATGAGCCAAGCGGTGAAGTTACTTTAGCGGTACCGCCCTTTTTCTGGTGGCTCCACCTCCATATTCTGTCTTCAATAGTTGTCTCTTGTGAGGTCGAAGGGTTTGTTAAAAAGAATCAATTGACTGGACTAGTCCAGGAGACGCATTGTTCTGGCTTGTATTTACAACTGCTTGAGGGTAGAGGGGTATTACTACATAGAGGCGTTTCCATCATTTTCTTTTGCGTTTTCATTTCAGAAACGAGTTCTTTGGCCACTTTTCTTCCTTGTTTCTGCCCACTACCGGCACTTGTTATTGCGGACCGTGCCCTTGACTCTTTCTTCCTCACACTCGTGTCTTTACTCCTCCTTATTGACATTTCTCCAAGTACTTGTTGTGAAAATACCTCAATCTTAGGCAGCTGTCTCTTTGTGCAGGCCAATATAATCCGCTGAAGAGCCTGTAAATTCTAACTGGTGAATGGAAATGATTCCGAACCATGAGCATCACTAGCGGCCTAGAAAACTCTTTTGTTATGCTGTAATTGTTTCCGATGGGTTAGATTCGTCCCAGTTTCTTCGCAAACACTGAACGCATCACGTGCTTTAGGTCGAGCTCAAGCTTGAGATCCTGTGAGCGGCTAAAAGCCTCACTTCGCGTCCCAAAACCTATTTCCTCTTCCTCATCAAGGCAAGTCTTGGTTGGTCGTTACTTGAAGTCTGCTCGAGAACTTTTTTCCCGTTAGGAGTGATGGCCCTGTTTCCCATCATTTGAAGGAGTAAAATGCTTTTCCCGTGACAATTATTAATCTTAAAACCGAAAATCAATTCGGCAAAGAAACTCTGAAGTCTCGAAAAGTGCTCTTCGGTGTTTCATAGACACCTAATAATTTGCTGTTCAATAGACATTTCTTGAGTTTCTTCAGTAAGTATTACAGAAGCCGCGCCACAGTGAGAGCGTGGTCCGTTTTTTTCGTTGCGTTGCGAATCCGTTGCATATGAGATGGGCAGGGTGGACAGGGCCAGAGGTGCTTCTATAAGGTCCGTAAATGATAAAACACCCCCTACGAGCATCTAAGGGAGATAGTTCCGGGAGAGTCTGGCGCCACTTCAATGCGGTATAAAAACCACGGCCTCCCTTGTTCTCGTCGGCATTTCGCATGATCAGCTGCTGCTGCTAAAGCGATTCTCAGGAAAATTATTGCTAATGGACCATAAATGTCATGTTATGGCAGGCGAATTCCTTAAGGATACCCCAGTCATAATCGGCCTTAGCGCAGCAGGAATGTGGTGAAATACGATGGAAAGATAAGATGCCAATAATACTGCGAGTAATGACTTAGTTCCTCTCACATGGTATCTTTTTTCTATTTTCAGTGATTCGATGTTTCATATCTATCATGGCGTCATGGACTCGTTTAAAAACATAGCTCGGCCTTAAAGGCAAAGCCTACAATCATTCGCTATCACAAATATGTAGTGGATTAGGGGTTGCATACAGGGGGGGGCCAAAAAAAAGTCATTCCGGCCGAGTCACATATGAGCGAAGTTTTCGCAGCCCAGACAGAGGAAGTGGATATGAGTACCAGAGTGGAAGATACCCAAGATCTTCCTCTATAAGCTGGAGCAGGCTGCCGCCATCGCCTTCATGTACGCCAAAATATGAAGTCATCTCCAGTCGCGGCCTGACTGGAGAACACCTTTGGAATTCACGTCGCCTCCAAACAGCTGCGAAACTTCTTGAATGAAGTCATCCACAGATAGCTACCTGGAGGTCAGTACTCTTGATCTGCAAGACCTCCCACATCGAGCAGCTACGGCAACGTCGCTACGGTCTAGGACATCATCTTCACCGTATTCGCCGAGGCGCGAGTTGATGGTATGGACCGGGGTACCTGGAAAGGGAAGACCGATATTTTCTTTGTAGACCCCGACTGAAGGTGAGCGCTGGCGGTTACATCAAGTAACTCGAGAAGAATATCCTCCCTACATGTGGTCGCCCGTACCTTCTTGGAGACCTTGTGCTGCTACAGGTTTGGGTGCCACCACATGGAATCGAAGGGTTTTGGAAAAACTCCCGCCTACTTGGAATGGAAGGGGCTGAATACCTAAAGAAGGTGGAATATCCAAGTAGGTCACCTGACCTGAATCCCCTCAATTACCCGGTTCGGGCGGAGTTCAATAGGGTGGTCTACGGTGGCGGAGAAATCAACGATCTCGCTCAACTCCGGTACCCACTCACTTTCGCGCGGCCGAATCTCTCGATGGCGCTCCTCCAGAAGGCTGTGGCGGAGTATCATTATAGTATTTAATGTGCTCTTTAATAAAATGTCCGATAAAAATTTAATAAAGTGTAACTTATAGCGCCTTGAAAGTCATGGAGGCAAAATGACTTTTTTTGGCCCCCCTGTATAGACGACAAGGTGCTGAGTAACTCGATAGTGAAGAAAAAGCAGAAAAAACATGCCACCTGCCCTAGATAGAACCCCATTTCGATCCCAGTTTGTACGTGCCCAATAATTCCATCTCCAACACTACCCCTCATCTTGACAGCTCAGAGCTCTACGACCGTACAAGTGACTGTTTTCACGCTTTTTCGTCCTGCGGCTTCGTTTTCACTGAAAGGCGGGCCTTGAAGGCGGAGTCTGGAGGCGGAGTCACTGGGGAAAAAGGAGGCGTCACTGAACCTATACTTGCGCTATAGCGCCCCTCCTTACAATTTTTGCTGCAAAACCGGTACAAGGTTTCGTCGCGGGCCACACTACCCTCCTGACGCCATATTTTCAACTTCTATACCTGATCGCGGACCGTGCCTTTAAAGGCACAGTTTGCGGAAAGCTGCCAAAACTTCTTCAGTGGCAACATTCAAAAACAGAAGTGTGTGCGCTAGTGGAGTTGCTGGTGAGAAGAACCCCGTTGTTCCAAGTGAAGGGCAAAGGGTCATCGGATCGAGAGTCCAAAGAAGGCAGCGAGTGAGCATGCAAGACATGGCTCCTTAGCACCCTACTTTACGACTAACTAACGGAGCTCTGGCACAAGGCTGTCCGTTGTTCAGGCACAGCCTTTCACAAAGCTTTGATTCTTATAAGTAGTGGGATATGTGACTAGACAATCGTAATATTCCGCGCTGTCGAGCGACGTCGTGTCCGACAGACGAGTTGTCCTGCCTTCGAGTTTACATGTTGAAGGGGAGAGAAAAGTCATTATGGATTCCCATGGGGTCCTGTATCCTCTCAAAATATATGAGTTTCCTTGCTCCAGTCGACAAATTGATGTACATCGTGAATTTGCAGCTCGCCCCTTTGTGGATTGTAGCCGTGATACGTCCCCCATGGCACATAAGAATTGTCTCGCCTGTCTCCCCGAAATAAGCATGCCATCGCTGCAGTTTGTCGACGGGGGGGGCATTCGGCTTTTCATAGATGTGCCGACCCATCTAGGTAGCCTTTTCTCGAGTTGACACGTTTTAGGATGGTGGCTAGACGATCTTACTCCAGCTTCACAGGCGTTCACAAGTTTTACCATGGTGAGATTCGTAAAACCGGAACTAGGGAAGCAATGTTAGTACAAAATGCCCCCCCCCGTCGCTAAACAGCGCCCATGTCATCTACCAGAGCGCAAGAGGCTTCGTGGCTGCGGACATGTGCGGATTTCTGACAAAAAAATTTACCTCTTACCCTGAACAGTCTCTATAAAAATTTAAAGGTATGGTATGTGAATGAGATTGCGCCATCTTTCGTGACCCGCCTTTAAAATGCATTTCTTCGCCGATGTTCACTCGAACCGCTCCTGAAAACAGGTCATCACGTTGAGGAATCCTTCAAAAGAGGAGATTATTTTTTGGGATAGATGAAAGACGGAATAGTGAAATGGAGTATCTAGAGACTGTGACACAGACCCGCCGCGCTGACGCAATCTGCCCGCTGCTGCGGCCTCGCCCCCCCCCCCCCACCACCCCCCCCCCGGGTTTGAAACCACAGCCAAACATCCTCGAAAGAGGTTCAGATAAGCGCATGGACTCAGGGTTACTCGACGAACCCCTTCATAGCTATCCTATTCCCTCTTTTCCGCGAGTGCAGTTGAAACGAACAGGAGTCGTAATAAACACTTAGCAAGCGTGAATCTTTGAAACATCATCCTGATGGCTCGAGCGAATAACCTCATCTCCGCCCTTGAACAAGGGCGACAAGTTCAGACGCAGATCGCCTAGTCTACCCCTCGTCTGCGGCCGAAAAAAAATAGTACAGCGTGAAGGATTCTTTCTTTGTTGAACTTGTCGGTAGTTCGACTTTGTAATGATTTAGATTAGTGAGGAGTTCTTCTCAGAGATTTCCCTCTTTCGCGCTTTCTAATTTACCCGGTCTCTCGTACTACCACACAGCTTTCTTCATCGTTAACTTGCACCAACAGGTCTTTAATGGCCCCCGGTCCCGGCTCGTTTTCATCTCGCCACCTTCCGCGCTCGGCCCCTCCTTCAGCCTACCGCTTCTCCTGTGCCACTCCTAAATGTGTAAACCATGACCCCGCTGTGTTATTAGAAAAGCCAGACCTGCTTTTCAGCGCTTTTTTCACTTGGGCTTATTACGCGTTGAGGTTTAAGCTTCCTGCTAAGGGTTGAAAACCACTTTTGTTTCAAAGCCAAAATTACCGTACTAGTTGAGGCGAAAGGCCATGACATCTTCTTCACCGACTTGTTCAGTACCATCAGGTATGGCAGGCTTCGACAACGGGTTGGAATTGTGCTTATCGCGTGTAAAATTTTATTTCAAGGAAGTTACAATCTCAAGGAAAGCAGTGGTACTGAAATAACGCGCTTCAGTGTCGACACAGCTGAAACACGTCCCGACCTTATGAACACAAAATCAAGCTTGCGCTAGTTTACTCTTCATAATCTTGGAATTGATTTTCATTCTCTTCTCACTTTTTACAAGGAAAGTGCGGGTGGACACTGACACAACACGTTTCGAGGAGCCGTCAAACGGAAGCCAAATTTTCTTAGACATGATGCTTGGCCATGGTAAGGACTATTTCATGTCCTGATGCACTGACGGGTTGAAGCTAACTCAGCCCTGGGAAGCGCGATCACACTCTTCGGATTTCACCGGGTGGCTTCGGAGACGCCAAGGGACTAACAAACGGGAACCCCTTCACGATTTCTTCTGTACTAATGAGCTTTTCTCAATTTTTTTTTTCTGGAATCACAGTGGGGATAATCCTAGATGCTTTGGCCCATCTTTTTAGTTCAGGGCGGATTCTGGTAACTCATGCTGCATCGCTTGATGTTTTTGAAAAGTCGATGAGTTCTGGTAGTCGCCTCACTTATGACCCGCTTAGTTTCCGTAGCCTATTAATCTACTTGCTTTTCGTTCTCTTTTAGTTAACCACGTTGCGGCTTGCAGTAAAGTTTTGCACCCTGAGAAGGAGCGTTCTTCTGACGCAATCAATCAAGAGCTTGCTTCTTCTCAGTGAAGACGCCAGCCAGAGCACTGTGAATACTTTTAGTGCCGTGCTTGCGTTATTATGCGCTTTCATCCTTTGCCCGCCGCACAGAAGCCACCTATAGCGCGGCAGGTTGTCGACGGCGGGGGGGGGGGATTTGCTCTCCCCATAGACTGCTGTCGACCCATCCCTCGCGGTTTCCTCGAGTTGACACGTTTTAGGATAGTGTCTAGACATCTTAGTTCAGCTTCACAAGCGTCCACAGGTTTTACCAGAGTTAGATTTGTAAACCGGTAACTAGGGAAGCAATGATAATACAAAATGCCCCCCCCCCCGTCGACAAAACACAGACGCCACACCTATTTAAAGGGAGGAAAGGTGCGGATTGAAACTCTCAGAACACAAATCTCCGCTGAAATTCTCAGTGAAAAAACTGAGATAATGCCAAAGATAACAGCCGGACGCACAAGGATAAATTAGAATGTTAGGTAGGGACGTAGTTGCCGAGCAAAAGAGAGGGTAACACAATCTTCATGGCCATGCGCTAACCCACGTGTAAGAGAAATTATGCTATTTGCAAGATGGCGTCGGATGCATCTTATTGCGGTATGATAAACGAGGGAAACCGGGGGGAATGACCAATCAACGATGGGGACATCGTGCCAGGTTCACGCTTCGCGAAGGCATGGGAATGTCTGTATGCATGAAAAGTTCGACTGAAACAGTTCCTATGCTTATATATAATTATTAATATTATGGGACTGTCGAAAAGATAGGTATTTCTTGGTTGGAAATCGATAACCGATACAGGGTATTGAGTTTTTGCGGGGGGTTATTTGCCGATTTCATCGGCCCATTGGACCGACGGCCCCGTCGCGAACTGTTAACCGCCTATATAATTGCTTGCGATCGCGTTTAGCACACTGACAAGAACCCCGAAAGGAGTAAGTGTACAGACTTCACCAAGGCAGGCCTTTAACACTAAGCAGGGGCTTCTAGAAGTAGCGGAGCCCCCCCCCCGTCCCTAAAGCATAGCAGCGCCTCGATATGTTCTCCAAAAAAAAGAGATTATCCACTGATATATGTATAAGCACTTGATGCGGAGGTGGTGGTAAGTTGCACGCTTGCCGCGAGCATCTTCCGGATCTAATCCCTGATCGGCTCCAGCTGAGGCCAATTAAGTCTTCTACCCCCCTCCCTCCCCTCCCCGCAATGGCAAATTGGTACCAGATTCGAATGGGAGGATAATAACACTGACTTGTACATCGGCTGGCCCCGCAAGTCATTGTATAGGCCACATCGCATTCAATAAGCCACTACGATTCTGAATGGAAGTAGAATGCGTGCCGCATCCCAAAAAGGGATTGATTTATGGAGACTTTATCCTTCATATAAGCACTTCATACTAGCAACCATAAGTGTAATGTTAGCTGTCTAATGACCATTGCTTTCAGGATGTACTGACACTTGCGACGATACAAAACCCTGCCCTGTGGGGACGTCATGTGTGGACAATCAGTGCTGTACCTGTTCCAAAGAAGAGTACACGCTGATTCTGAGAAACCTTACGTTCGACGATTCTGGTCGCTACAAATGCCAAATTGCCAACCAAACTGAACAGCTGGAGTTTCAGGTAGAAGTACTTGGTAAGTGAATAACCTTCGTGTATTCCTCAGCTGTGGGACAAGTGGTTCTGTTAAGAATCCGGACTGAAGGGCGGATTCCATGAGAACATTTCGTACGATCATTCGGAATGCTGTCAAGAAAAGGGCATATCAACGCTATGTCGGGCCATGTGCAAGCCAAGTGAAATGGCCCAGTACCACTTTGATCCCACCAGGTAACGCAATGTAGTATGGAAAATCGTTGTGTCAGAAGTTCATCGGGTCTTGTTCAGCTGTAAGACAGACGACTACAAGAACTTCCTATCCTGTGCTACTGACAACGGCAATCGAAGTCATATACATTGTTGCAAGACGCAGCTCGTGCCATCATTCTGCTACGACTTTTGCTCGGGAGACTTCAAGGTGAGAGAGTAGGACTCAGAGCATGCCTGCCATTGGAGGTCTCTCAAAATATGCCCGCTCTTGTGCCTATCCACCTCTGGTACAACCCCCTTCGTCATCCACCATCCTAACATCTTTCCACTTTCAACCACTTTCCGGAGTTTTCCAAAAAAAGCCGTCGAGCGGGAAAGTGGGAAAGGCGAGGGGGCAGGCGAGGGTACGTAGCGCACTTGAAACAACAAAAAGGTGAAAAGTCACAACCGAAAACATTTTTCTCTGGCGCAAATGCGACCCTCTCCCTCCAGCGACCGAATACGGCTCCCTCGCTGGAGATCCCCAATATTCTAGGGTCAAGGGTGAATAGTGTCATTTTCTTTTTAAGGTGAGATTGCAACTTCCCAGTTTGAGCTCGGAAGTTTTACTCTGCTATCTGAGAAACAACAAGAGCTTTCGATTTTACAGATGTTGCGTCGATCTCATCGCCTGTGCCTCTACTACCTACCGGAGATTTTCGAGTGCTACAATCGAGCTTACCGTATGTTACACAATCCCTCTTTAGATGTTAACAGAGGTCAAGACAGTGACCCTTTGACTGGGTTCTCCCCAAGTT
>MU915117.1:0-18316 GCA_036418165.1 Cooperia oncophora
ATGCGAATATTCTCTCCCTAAAAAGCTAACTTCTTTCTGGGAGGTTCGCAGCAGATATGGAAAACGATTTCGTGATCCCTGTCCGAAGACCTTTCAGCCGGTATACGTTTCATCTTAAATGGCCACTTCGACCTATCGTCCTTCCCTTGTAAGAACCTGCACTTAGGGATACGGCTTAATTTAGTAAGGCCACGGTAATAGCCTTACTGAGGCAAGCCGTATCCGGAAGTGCAGGTGCTGTTCGCAAAAACGTGGGGAGTGAAAAGCGTGTTAAAAGAAAATCACAGGGATCGGTTCGAAGAGTTGTAGTATCGGCCTATCGGCGTAAAACCTCGAGCTTACCTGCAAGTGCAGATTCGATGCTAAGCAGCGTAATGAGAAGGAGCCCCATGAAGAACATTTTCCTGAAACGACGCAAAAAATGGCTTATGGAGCAAGGTGAGAGTAGTGAAGGACCGAAAGAGAGTAAAGTAACTATTGAGTTGTTGAAACGTCATTTGCACTGAGCAAAGAGGTGCATTGCTCGAAGATGAGATACCGTCATGACCAAGTTTTCTATAGTTTAGATCAGCAACGAGAATTTCTGATATTCTTGATCCAATTGTTGGCTGACCTGGGGCCAGCTGCGAGCGAAACTCGACCGAGGGTAATCTGCATGATGTCAGCTCTTTTCCCTTATCACGTTAGTCTCATCATTCAAAATGGAAGGACCTAGTAGTGGAACTGCCACCCAGGGAGGCTTAGAAAAGAGCGTTTGGCCGTTGGGATCTGGAGCATCGTCTTCGAGATGGGTGCCTCGCGTCGTTACGCGAAGTACGTTTTCAGACGCGAACTTAGCAACACACTCTCCGGTGCTAGGACAGCGCAGTGCGGCGCTCCCGCCACGTCTTGTCAACAAGATGAACGCGGGCCATGCTTCCGAAGGCGAAGTGTACATTCACCTTCATGAATCATGGCACTTGCCAAGTGCGATGTGAATGGGTCCGCAGTTGCAGTAGAGTGCCCTTTCCTCCGTGTAAGGCAGCGTTCACACTTGTAGCGCTACATGGCGCTACACCCTACAGCCGTCGCGCTACAGCGTAGCGCTACAGCGTCGTGCTACAGCTGTAGCGCTACAGTTGTACCGAACTCCAGCTTTTATGTTTTTTCTTTCTATATCATCCTCTTTTCTTTGTTTCCCATATTTATCTGATAGTGAGCTCCTGTTTTCTACTTTATCACATTTTGATGTAGTTTTTGATACAGAAGACTGTGATAATGGTTTTATTTATCATTTTTGACTTTAATTATTTGGTTTCACAGTTGCTTGATGCTTTGATGGCTTTGCTTGATGTCTTGCAGTACTGCCTCGTTTTGATCCCGATTGCGAAACTACATTAAAATGTGATAAAGTAGAAAACAGGAGCTCACTATTAGATAAATATGAGAAACAAAGAGAAGAGGATTGAATATAGAAAGAATGAATACAGAATCCTATGCCGCTTATGGATTACGGAGCGAAATCTGCTTTTCGAATTTGCCCCCAATCTCTGCCTGGATCACAGGAAAAAGATTCATGCCGGTTTTCGCGTTTTCGAGGCATTACCCAACAAAGCTTTGACAGTTTCTTGTACTTTTTTTGGCCCAGGAGCGTAAAAATGGCCTTATCTCCCACAACAGGCACGCGAACACTGTCTGGTCACCAATGCGTTAGCACAATGCAAACAAGAAGTTCCTTTATGGTTCTTCTGTCTCCGGTAAAAAACATGGCGGTGCCCGTATTTTGATGTCTTTAGGTGGCGCGAGTACTCTTTGGGTGTTTTTTGCAGAAAATGCTCTTAATAGGACAGAAGGACACTGTTACGCTAAAAGCAGTACCAGAAAAATAGTGACTAATGGAGTAACTGTCAAGGATGGTCTCAGATATTAGGTTGGCTTAATAAGTAATGGCGGTTTTTTTTTCAATTGAAAAATTTGTTCCAAAAGTGAAAAGTTTTGCAAGCAAGCTTAATATCGTTTAATAGCAAACTTCTCGTAGTATTAGAATATCAAATTCAATTCAATTAATTCAACTATTAGCATGAAATTTCTAAATAGAGGCAGTTGTCGAAGATGCTAATTTTCGCCGACTTCATCCAACTTCAACGACTGAAAAATCCACAAAAACTATATCCTCAACCAAAGCTTTTTTGATATTCTTATACTACGAGAAGTTTGCTATTAAACGATATTAAGCTTGCTTGCAAAACAGTTCACTTTTGGAACAAATTTTTCAATTGAAAAAAACGGCCATTACTTATTAGCCAACCTAATAGTTACAGCTGTATCAGTCTCACCTTTCCGTGAATTTCTCAAGAAAACTCCAGCAACCTTCCCACTTTTCTCTGTAAGCAACTCTAATCATCCTAACGTTGGAAATTGCAGTACGTTGCGAAGCGGCGCTGTAGCGCTACGCTGTAGCGCGACGCTGTAGCGCGACGCTGTAGCGCGACGCTGTAGCGCGACGCTGTAGCGCGACGCTGTAGCGCGACGCTGTAGCGCTACAAGTGTGAACGCTGCCTTAAAGTGCAAGCACCCAGGCTGCGTGGTACCCGCGTGTCGTCTCCACACATAGCCCGACTGTCATTCGACCAGCCACACGTTAACCATAGCTAAACGCGCCAGTTGCCTGCGCCCTCTCACTTTCCGTTGTTCTCTACCGCTGAGTGTGTTTCTCTCCGGGGTCTTGTATCGATATCGATGCAAGTGCTGCACACTGAACATAGCTTGGGCGGAGTGGGGAGACGGCACCCGGGTATCATACTCTAGCCCTGTTCTCATGCACTTTTGAGCGGCGACTGTGGCCCCTATTGGAGCTCCGGATCCATTCACACCAAACATGGCCCTGACCACAGTCGGAGGTGAGAGTGAAATTCGTCTCAATGTTTCGTTTGCTTGGCTTTGGCAAGTGCTAGAGTCTCACGAAATTGGCCAGAATTGTTACATGGCCTCTAGCTGATATCGTAGAATCACTGATCCATCGCAGAGTGAGTGTTCCAGCCACAGCGGTTCTCAAAGCACGGTGATGGATCAATTGATTCGCTTGTTCAGTGCTTCGAAAAGAAAATCATACTCTGCTTACTCTTACAGCTGATCTTCACCGATTTATTGCCTTTGACCATGATAGCAATCCTGATGGGAGATCCTGCTGTGATCTTCTTCTTCTCCCCAGCGTTATCGCCCAAGTGCTGCCAGGTACGCTTTTTTTACTAGGGCTTCCAAACGATTCTTGTTCCACCATCGGCTGCCAACAGGCTAGTAGGACTCACTTTCATCTTCAGATTACCTATACACAGCATTCTAGATGGGCCTCTTGCACGTTTACTGACGAGAATTATCCTATCAGCTAACTTGGATACGGCATCAGGTCTTTGTTGAGCATAAGCATAACCATACCAGCGAACTCGAGATACGGCAAAGGGTTGGAGTAGGAGGCCTTTATCTTGTCCAGGACGATGTTATTCCGGATCCTATCGTAAACAGGTGTCCTTCTTTCCACAGTAGCGTTCTAAGTTCATAACACGACTAGTTTTCACTTCCTCGCTCGTCCTCTGCTTGGCCTCGACTCCATAGGAAGCAACTGGTCTCACGATTGAATAGTACACCTTGAGCTTCACATGAATTGGCATACTCTTGTCGCAGGGAACACCCGTGATAGTTTTTCACTGTTTCATGAAGGTTCCAGCCGATGTGTCGGCTTTGGTATTCCTTTGTGGGCCACCGTAGATCTGAGGTACGGAAAGTTTGCATCTATGGCCAGAGGCGTGCACCGATCACAACTGGCGAGCAAATTCTGGCATGCACATGAACTCGCTCCTGTTAATGTTGAGTCTGAATCCATGTTCAACGAGTTCCATCTCCTTGAAGTGATTGGCGCGTCGCTCCATCTTCTTTTTGGATCGATTCATATCAATGACACGTCACCAGCTTGTCCTAGCGTCCTAGGGGCTCATTATAGATGTTCGTCGTGGAATAGTCCAAACAGAGGAAGAGCAACAACGGCTAAAGAGCCGATCTTTGTGTACTCCAACGATACCATGGAAATGATGTGTTCCCTACAAGGGTCTGGACGGCAGTGAGTCAAATAAACGGTTTGTACGAGCACTTCAGGTGCTTGCTAATGTCGAACGGCTTCTCAAATGAGTTAACGAGGTGTCCAAAGACTTTCTATGAAGCAAGGGAGACCAGTTAGAGGAGCCATCACCCCACAAGCAGCATGGATAGCGTCAGTGTATCGTAACGCATCCCACTACTTCCCTAAGTCTGGCCTTCGATACTCGTTTAAATATCTTCAGATTATGGCACATCAGGCGAATAGGTCGACAGCTGGAGTTGTTACGGTATCTCCCTTCTTTCTCTATAGGGCCACGGTGACACTTATCGCTGCAACGCGATCGATTTTAGAAGGGTTGACGTAAATGCGCTCCAGTGACAAAAACTACGGTACCGAGTCCCGCAACGAAATGCGCCTTTTGGCGGGAAAACCCGCTCTCGGGCCCAAAATGCGGCGCGGGCCCACAATCACGGCACTTTTCCACTGAGACCAGGATGCCGCCAACCTCCAACGCAGACATCGCACACACCCCCGCACGTAGACGCCACCACCACGTCAGACGTCCCGGAAACGGACGCGCCGTATAGAGGGAGGGGGATTTTCATCATTTTTATTAGTGTTTATCATGTGTAATTTGTTCGCTAATTTGTTCGTCGTTGTTTATGTTTTTGTCGTTTGTTTAATTACCCAAGTTTGAGGTCGATTGGCGATAAAATTGTTTTGGTATTGTTCTGTGCGTCCAATATTACCTGTCAGTCGGGAATTATCTCATGGTGCATCGGCATTCGGACCGCGGGCACAGGTACGACTTTCAACTAAATCTTCTACTATTTTCTGAAGTTCAAGGTACGCCTCGACTCCTTGCGCCCATTTGTTTTTTGGATGAAATTTTCTTTCACAAACTAATTTGCGACACTCTCGCTCACATTTTTGATTGTGCGCAATCAAATTTTTTGGAAAATTCTCATTGATCCCGTGAACTGCGAACGGACGCTTTTGCAGAATACGTGATTTTTGGACATTCTTGTGTTGCGCTTTCATTTTAGGTGCGCACATCATCTTTCGATAGAGATATCATTCCAAAAGCTCTTTCATATCTCGCTACTGAGCCTTCTTTTCCTTTTCAAAGGTGCGCATTCACTCTTTGAGGAGTTTCATTTTTTGAGACTAACTATTGCGTTGTTATTTAGTAGATATACGCGCACTCGTGCCTTTGAAAAACTAATTGTGATTTTCAAACCATCCCGTACCTTTTTTTTCATTGCGCATTTGAACGTCCGCTTCAGAAACTTAGAAGAATTGATTTGAAGGACCAAATCATACCTTGTTTTTTTTTTTCACATCACATAGTGCGCACACCTGCCCTTTAGAAGTGGTGTTGAAAATAAACCATTTTTTCCATTTTCCAAGAACTCGCGCACTTGTTTTCCTTCGTAGGACGTTTAGAAGAATCATCGTTTGTGAAATTAAGCTCATACACGTTAACATATTTTGATTTCACTCGTACATTTCAAAGGAAAGAAGTTATTGGCGCCCCTTGAACACCTTTTTTGGTTTTTCTTATTACTGTGCGGGGCGCATGTTCATTCAAGAAGAGGCGTGTTACTTAAGGCTCATTTGTTTTGACCACATTCTTCATTGAAGCGAGCTGGTCTTTTAAATGGCATCAGGGCATTGTGTGCCTTTTTTTACTTCTTTTGTGTGGTCACTTTTCGTTTGGCAGAAGCTGTTTTTCAAAGGCGATCATTGGCATTTGGCCTGCTATTTTACCTTTTGTTTGTTGTGCGCATTCCTATTCCATTTATAAAGCCGTGTCTTTAAGGCTTGATTTATGTGTATGATATTTGCAAACAAGAGCACAAACAGTAAACACCAAACAATTTCAACTTGCAAACAACAACCTCGGGGAGCAGAACTTCCCCTTTTTGGTCCGAGTTTTGATTTTCACAGAGAAAGGGGACAGTTTAAAACGAGTTTCAATAAGTGAGTTGTTCATTCTGGCTCAAACAAAATGGTCTGCACAGAAAGAGTTTAAGCTCGCAAAAGGGACTTCTCACTCGCTACTGCAATAATTTAAGCGACATAACTGAGAAATGTAAACGCCAAGATCTGGCTGCTTCCGCGCCTCATGACCTAATGACAATGCAAAAGATTCGATCAGCAGTGTTCAAACTCAGGGCTACCGCGAAACAAGTAGAAGATGCGCTGTCCACATTCGTGTCGTCCATTGACGCAATGGACGAGCCCTTTTCGGAAGAAGACGAATCGCAAACACAGCAGTATATCAATAAAGCACATGAGGTTCTAGACAGCGCTCAGTCACTGGCCATTGATCTTGAAGCTAGTCTAGTAACCAGCCAGCATGAGGGGCAAATAGAGTGGAACGCTTCCAACACCACAGCCTATTCAAACGAACAAGTCGAAGCCGCTAGGCCAAAACTCCCCGCCATCCCAGTTCCAGTCTTCTCGGGGAAACTGTGGGAATTCGAAAACTTTTGGACCCTCTTCGACGCCAACATCCATAGTCAACCCCTCTCGCCACTTCTTAAATTCAATTACCTGATCAACGCATTGCGCGGAGAAGCTCGCGAGTGTGTGCGCAGATTTACCGTGACGGCAGAAAATTACATACACGCGGTCAACTTCCTGCGCATGAAATACGGCGATGAGTCCAGGTTAATTGATCATTTGCAATCACGCTTGGAAAGGGCGAAAGCTGATAAGCCGACACTTGAAGAACAACGAAGTCTTCTTGAATATATTTGGCCTCTTGTTTCGCAGTTGCAAGATCGCGGTGTCTCTCTCGACGGCTCCTTCATCACTCAAAAGGTGCTATCAAAGTTCCGACCCCCGATATCAGGCGGAAGGTGCTGCGGAGTACCGTTGAAGGGTCCTGTATCTGAGAGCACATGGATCATGCGCAATCTGCTAACAGACTTGGATAAAGTCATCGAAACTGAGGAACGAATCAATTATATGATGCAGAAAACTGTCAACGAACACCGACCACAAGCAAAGTACACCAGTATAGATACCACTCGAATACCATACGCCAAGAAGGACAACATCATCGTTCTTTTCTGCTATCGTCCTTGACGACAGGCTTATGACTATACTTTGTTGTCTCTATTAATATGTGACAACTGGATGGACTAGGAGGTAATATCTTTTAGTAGTATCTAGTATAATAGTGTGTTGATACTTTTGGTCGTGGTATATCATGACCATTTTCTTCCAACACTGTGCATTCATAATATTTATTGGATGGCAAGTATTGCAATCGTGGAAAATATACACCTCATTCTCATATTTACATTGTGTCTGGAACGCATGAATTCACAAATAAAGCAACAGGCCAATCGCAATATCAGCACAATCGCCAGAAAGAACCCAATATACACTCAAGACAACCGGAACCAAAACATTGGCTCGGTCGCACGGGGACAGGAAACCAACAAGCTAGGAAGCCAGCAACAGTGAATGCGCAGGCGGTGGACACCGAGATCTGCGCACCCTCCTTACATGAGACCTATGAAGGTGCTCATAACAACAGTTCAACAGCAGTACTTTCCACAGTCGAGAATCAGGGAATTCCGTGTGGAACTGAGGTAGCTAGCAGGAAAGGAGTCCTGCTACTGACAGGGGTGGCCAGAGTAAAGGACCCCACAACCAAACAGTTGAGAAATGTTGAACTTCTACTAGATACAGGTGCAGATGAATCCTTCATCACAAATGAACTGGCTAACGAACTTGTATCTGTATGCGATTCAACAAAAAGGACTCCAATGTGTATACTTTCGGAAGCGACAAACCTAAACGAACAACTTGCGCTGCAACCACCCTAGAAATCTTGGACGCACAGGGCACACAACATCTGTTACGCCTACACACAACATCGGTACTCATGGCAGTTTCCAAAGTCGCTCATCTCAGCACTGAAGACTTAGAATTTATCACGCAGCACAATATCCGCTTATCAAAATCAGATTGGAAACGCGCATCAAAACCACAGATTCTCCTGGGATGTGACCAATTGTGGACACTCTTGGACGTCCCATATCCCTGCTACAAGCTGCCATCATGGGGTCAGGTTTTCCAGCTTGTCCCATCCAAACTCGGTTACCTACTCAGTGGACGACAGGATCAACCAAACAAAGAAAGAGAAGCAGAAGACATCTCAACAACGATCAACTCCCTCGTCAATTTCGACGAGGAACTGGAAAGGTGGGACAAGTATTGGACGATGGACTCTGCCGGCATTTGCGAATTCACGGGAACGAAAAACGCTGAAAAAGAAGCGACCAATGCGAAAGTCGCAGATCTCCTTCGCGAAACAATTCAGAAGCGCGCAGATGGTTACTACGTGCGATTTCCATACAAGGACAACCATCCTCCGCTACCGACCAATAAAGCCATTGCGCTCAAGCGATTACGGGCAGTCATTGAGTCGCTCAGAAAGACACCAGCACTGCTAGAAGCGTATGATAAGACCTTCAAAGAACAGGAAGAAAAAGGTATAATTGAAGAAATTCCAAATACACATTGCGCGGATAGCTCAGTAGTGCACTACATTCCGCATCAACCCGTCGTGACTCCCCATAAAGAGACCACCAAACTGCGCATCGTCTTCGATGCTTCGGCACACTTTCGAGATAGTCCATCGTTGAATGACGTACTTCATCAAGGTCCTCTCATATTCAGAAAATTGTACGCTCATTGCTGCTGAGATTATCCGCCATACTCAAGTACGCTCATCCATCTCGGATTAGAGAAAGGCTTCCTCAAGTACATCTACAGGAAGCAGACAGGGATGCGACAAGATTTCTGTGGGTGAGGAATCTCAGTGCACCCGTAGACAACGACAACATCGTAACGTTGCGCTTCACTCGAGTAACGTTTGGACTAAACGTCTCGCCCTACTTGTTAGCTGGAACTATACATCACCATCTCAAGCATGAGGTAGAAGACCAAGCGCTCGCAAAAGAAATTCGAAACAACTTATACGTTGATAACCTCGTGCTCTCCGCAGAAACGGAGGAAGAGGCAAAGATGAAGTCACTAAAAGCGCGCCAAATTTTCAGAGACATGGGAATGAACTTAAGAGAATTCCTATCCAACGACACTACCTTGCGTCAAGGTTTACCGGAGGAGTCATGCGCAAAATCCAACACGCATAAAGTGTTGGGCATCACTTGGAACGCACTAAGCGATTGTTTGAGCATGTCGTGCACCCTGTCACAAGCCAACGCATTAACTAAACGCATAGTTACTCGTCAAATTGCTTCAATATACGATCCAATGGGTTGGCTAGTTCCCCTACTGATGCCTGCAAAAAAGTTCCAGCAAGACTTATGGAAACAACGTTTCACGTGGGACGCCAAAAGCTAAAGACTACCGGCCGGCCGCCATAGTCGCACAATGGGATGCAATCATAAAAAACATTGACGGTTTTCAAATATCACTTCCTAGACGCCTTATGGAGCGTCTTGCGCCCCAAGATCTCGCAGTATTTGCAGATGCAAGTGAAAATGCAATCGCGGCGTGCGCTTATGTATTCAACGAGAGTTCATCCGCACTAGTCATGGGCAGAGGGAAACTACCATCAGTAAAAACGACCATAACCATGCCGAAACTAGAAATGAATGCACTCACGCTAGCTGCGCGTCTAGCCCTCTCTATTTCACAAGCATTCAAGACCAGTATCTCGGAGCGCCCATGGAATGTATACGCATTCTCGGATTCTCAAGCTAGCTCAGTTGGCTATCGTCCTCAAAACGAAAAAACCTAGGAGTGTTAGTCACAAATTAGACTTCTCGAGATCCGCCGAATCGTACAGAAACTTAATGAAGATGGAACCAACGTGACATTCCGCCTACGTGAACACATCGGAAAATCCAGCGGACGCTGGGACCCGAGGACTTTCGAAAGAAGAACTGGACAGGCACATTTGGTGGACAGGTCCATCTTCTTGACAAACCACTGGAAGTACTGGTATACAGCGTCTAAATCAACTTTGCGACGGATGAGGATGGATCAGAAAGAGGTGTAATTGACGACGAATGTAACATCGGTGCAATAGGAAGTCGAACTCTGCCAGTCAAGGACCTACTCTGCTGGGAACGTTTCAGTTCCCTTACTGCAGCAAAGAGGGTAGTAGCAATAGTCTTACGCTTCCTGCAAAAAATAACATCTCCTCTGGATCAAACTGTCAAAGAACGAATTGCCACAAACATCCCCGAACTTAAAGACGCAACAGGCATCTCAGGACCTTTGACCGCTATTGAAATCAAAAAAGCGCGCCTCGTTCTCATACGCAACCACCAATCCATACACCTGTCGGACAGCTACAAAAAGTCGATGGAAAACACCCTCAGGTTATATAAAGACAAACAATCACTTATGGAGATCGAGAGGAAGGCTCGGAAACGCCCTGCTCAAAGACGAAACCAGGAGCCCCTTCTTCATTACACCAAACACGCCGTTAGCCAAATTAATAATATCAGAAGCCCATGGAGTCTACCACAGGAGGCATAGAACACACAATCAGTACCGTGCGCGAGTCGTATTGGATACCCAAGCTGCGTCAACAAGTCCGAAAACTTATCAGCTCATGCGTAAAATGTCGAAGATTCAACGCGCTACCATATCGCTACCCAGAAACAACGGATCTCCCATGTCAAAGGGTAGTCAGATGCCGACCATTCCAAAACACAGGCCTGGACTTCTTCGACCTTCCTCCCTGTAAGGAACACGGGAAGGTAATCAAGCTATACGGTTGCATTTTTACATGCACCACTACACGCCTTATCCACCTGGAAGTTGTCAGAAGCATGGCCACGGAGGAGTTCATAAACGCACTCCGGAGATTCGTCGCGCGCAGGGGACTCCCACAAACGATTACATGCGATAATGCGCCCACGTTCTTACTGACAAAGAACATACTAAGCCAAAGCCCAGCCAATATCGACACACGAATCAGTCAAGAAACAGCGAACAAAGAAATTCAGTGGAATCACATAACGCCATACGCGCCATGGCAAGGAGGATTCTACGAACGGCTGATAAAATCTATAAAACATGCAATCTACAAAGCCTTGGGACCTGGAAAAGCGCCATCTTAGACGAGATAGAACACATTTGTCGCGAGAGTTGGAAGCAACTTTGACACAGACCAAGCTAACCTTATCAGGAGAGAAGCGCAAGAACCAATGACATCCATCCGTCCAATTGATTTCGTACACCGGAACATGACGCTAACACTCCCGATTTCTGAGAACATCGACACCAGAAGCGATTCCGACTATCTTCCTCCAGACGTCCAAGATACAGACAACAAGTCATAGAAGCGCTCCAGTCGGCAAATCGAGAAGCACAACGCTTTTGGGACATTTGGCAACAGCAATACTTACTTTCTCTACGAGAGGTGCACAGGAAACACGTGTCTACTCGCAGACAAGGCACGGAATCTCCGAAGATCGGAGACGTTGTTCTCGTCAGCGATCCCGTGCTGTCTAGGAACGAATGGAAGATGGGTCGTATAACAGGATTGCGATACAGCGCTGATGGCGAAGCTCGCGAAGCCGAATTAGTAACAGACACAAGAAGAACAATTCGCCGCCCTGTCAACCTATTGATTCCCTTAGAAATCCAAGAAGCACAGATAAACATCTGAAAATCTGCGCACCGCACACGCTCACTCCAACCCATACATGCGCTAAATCCCTTGGCGAACAATTCAAAGCGCTCATCCCTACAATTTGAGGCACCGAAGAAAGCCAGAGAGTAGCGTCCAAATAGTCACATCTGGCAGTGTATGCAACTCAAACCGATTTTCACCCAAGTGGTTTCTCTTTCACATGATGATTCTTTTGCTTTCCCAAGTGACGTGGAGTATCAAAACCTCTCCCATTAACAGAGAATGCAACGTAAACTCCTATGAATACATTAATAAAGCCGAAATTCAGAAGCCGAAAGTGAACCAAACGTCAAAAACATGCGAGAGTAAAATAAATGACGCTCAAAAGTTTTCTTATAACATTCATCCGAAACCTTCACCAGTCATCATATTGCAAGTCCGTATGTTTCAGAACATGGACATGAACCACAACCACAACAAATTGTGCGCAGTCGAACAACAATTGAAAGAAATTCAACTAGAGCTTCAACAGCTACCAATACCGGATCAGTTGTGCGATATTGTCCGTCAATGTTGTTGTGATTTTTACGATTGCATACATACTATGGCAACTCTAGAAGATCGCCTGTTTAAATTGGAAAGTTCTCAGAAAAGGCCTTTTGTTCAAAAAGAAACATGCGCTCGAGAACGATTACTGAATCCGCGGAAAAAATATATATGGAAAGTTGAGCCGAAAAAAAAATATGATGAGTTAGTTGATCAAATTTTTTTTGTTTTTTGTCTCTCCCCATTTATACGCGCCGGTGAAAGTCCTTATTGGTAAAAGGTCCACAAGCCCACGGATGCGCCGCATGGACGCTCTCATACCTGATGTACGCTAAACAAACCTCTAGCCCTTTACATGCGCCAGAGAATGTCTTTATACTTTAACTACGCCGCACAATCCTCCAGCCCCAGTAAATCATGCGCCAAAGAAGGCTTTACACGCAAAAAAAATTCGCTCCTTGCTGTCTTCGTGGGGACAACTCTCACTTTTGTGCGCCGGGGAATATCGCTGCAACGCGATCGATTTTAGAAGGGTTGACGTAAATGCGCTCCAGTGACAAAAACTACGGTACCGAGTCCCGCAACGAAATGCGCCTTTTGGCGGGAAAAACCCGCTCTCGGGCCCAAAATGGGCCGGGGCCCACAAATCACCACTTTTCCCACGACGCCAGGATGCCGCCAACCCTCCACGACGCTGACGGAATCGCCACACCCCCGCGACGTAGGACGCCACCACTCGACGTCAGGACGCCGGAAACGGGCCGTATAGAAGGGGGAGGGGGATTTCATCATTTCATTAGGTCGTTTTATCATGTGCTAATTTGTTCGCTAATGTTCGTCGTTGTTTATGTTTTTGTCGTTTGTTTAATTACCCAAGTTTGAGGTCGATTGGCGATAAAATTGTTTTGGTATTGTTCTGTGCGACCAATATTACCTGTCAGTCGGGAATTATCTCAACACTTTTTGACCACTCCCCTCGGAGTTTCTTCCATACATATTCGATGAGCAATATTAGGCTGCGTTCATACTTTGCGGTACCGATCAGCAGTTTCACCCAGGGCACAGCATTCGATGGGGATTTTGGTCGAGCTCGTACGACCCCCCCCCTTTTTGGGGGGTTCGGTACGACCCCCCCTTTTTTGCCGTTTGGTTTTTTTTGTGATGCGTATCGATACGCATCACAAAAATTCCGCAGAACCGCTGCGTTTCGGCGGCCGGGGAAAAAGCAATAGATGCGTATCGATACGCATCAAAAACTTTTCGCCGAATCGCTGCGTTTCGGCGGCTGGGTAAAAAGCAATAGCAATCAGCAAAGTAAAAAGCAATAGCAAAGCAATAAAGCAGTTAAGCAGCAGTTTTTGATGCGTATCGATACGCATCAAGGACGTTTCGCCGAATCGCTGCGTTTCGGCGGCGGTTCAGCAGAACAGAATCGGCTCCAACAAAATAAATAAAAATATAAAAGCGAAATAGGACGAATACAATCGAAACAGGATGAATAGAAATGAACGAAAACGCTAAAACGCTTCTATCGCGCTAAAAATGCATTAACCCCGAGATGTGGGGTACGGTAGCAGAAGTGCGTGTGTAATTGCAGCTTTGACTGGAGCAAACGGCTATTAGCCATGGAGCGAGAATTTTCAGCAAAGTAGGGTGTCTTTGAAGGACCATAACTTCCTCAAAAGCGGACCTGTGGGGAAGAGGAGAGCGTATTGGTAAATTAGAAGGTTTGATCTTCCTGAAAGTACTAAAATGTTCATGAAGGTCGCGAAAATCACAGAGAAATCTGCCATAGGGATTCGTTGGGGAGTGAAGGGTTGAAGTTCAAGTTGAACAGGTTTGAATCAATATATTTTTTTTGTAACTCAACATTTCACAAATCTGAGAACGGATCCGAGTTCTCAAGATTTTCTCTTTCTAAAAACCTATTGAACTGTTCCTGAAGCTCTCGGGATTCATGAGATCTCGCGATGGGGATTTCTTAGGGAGCACTCCCAGCCGCGCGAAAAACCCGTTTCCTGTGCACCGTTTCAAGTGAGCGTGTTCGAATAGCCAGGAACGCATGTAGAACGTATCCTGTGGTGGAGCAGGAGCAGGATATGGTTCGTTTAGCGCCGATCACGCTGACTTTGTATGCGCCGCGCACTGAAGGGCCGGCGCAGATGTAGTGACTGGATGGTGCACTTGTGGCGTAATGTCTGTTGCAACAGCGAGCAAATGTGTTATAGTATTACAGGGAGGTCTTATGACGAACCACTGTGCACGTTGTTTTACAGTGTTTCCCTTTGGGAGTGATGGAACGTGTCTGTCGACGCCGCCCGATCTGTGCTCCTCCAGTTGCTGTCTCCGATAAAGGAGACCAACTGCTGGAAAACGTCTGATACGAACGATATGGTAGTCGTGTCGCTTGTCGAAAAAAATAGGCTGGCTCAGCCCCAAGCGCAATCGCGGACACGCCCCATCATCTGCAGCAAATCAGAGTATGCGTTTACTGTTTAGTCATCAACGGACTTACGAGATGATGCCGACTCATTTAAATTCCAGTTATTTCGCATTTTTATGGCTGAAAAATTTGTCCTTTTTTCAAATATTCGAGTTCTCTACAAAGTAAGCTTCGCTGTACCGGACTCAGCACATTGACACCTTTGCGCTGCTCGATACTGGCTACGCACTCATTACGACCCCCCCTCTCCTGGCGGCCAAATACGACCCCCCCCATGGGGATTCCCCAAACCAATGCTGGTGGCCCTGGTTTGCACCACGAAAATTCAGCGGACGCAGCGTCCGTCGTTAGCCAAATAGGAAAGTACAGATATCGATCTGGCGAACGGGAGCGGCTACTGTCTATCAGCGACCGTAGCGCCCGCCAGCGACTGTTAGCCTTTGGAGGGATAGGAAAACAAAAAAGGGCGTTCCCTTCTCCCCACTTGTTGATGGTTGGTGCGACTTCTTGCTCGGTGGTTCGAGAGATGAGCCCCTGGATCAGTGGTTCATTCACTAGCACCGCATCATTCACGAGTGTGGGAAGCGTTGTAGATCTCCCGGTAGCCTTCTTGCCAGTGCTACCTCAATCCACTGTAGTCTTCAGGAGTACTCGATTGCTATCCTTAATGAACACGGTGGGATGGATGGAGCCTGCGTTACTCTGGCGCGACGGTATCCATGCTATTCGAACTTAGCTATCAGTAGGTGCTTCGTTCTTAGGTGCGGAAGCAGTTGGCAATCAGACGTTCCTTACTGCCTCGCAGTGCTGCCGTCCACTGCCTCAGGCCCTATAGTCTCAACTTTCTTCTCTGAAGCCTCCGTGAGGCTGCGTTCCGACGTAACCGACGACGTTCCCGTCGTCGACGTAATCGACGTTGCTGTCGCCGACGTAACCGACGTTTTCGACGTCAGTCGATACGTATCTAATCTTCTGTCGTCGGTTACGTCGATTACGTCGACACGTGGATCGATACGTATCTAGTCTTTAGTCGCTGAAAACGTCGGTTACTTCGGTTGCGTCGATTACGTCGACGTCGTCGTCAGGTATGAACGCAGCCTGAGGGGAACTGTTACCCCACTAGTAGCCCATTCTGAATGGTGAGGCTAACGTTATAAGAGAAAGAGCTGATATGCACACCAGCCAAGAGAAACTCGTTTAATCATCTCATATCACCCGTATCCTTCCGCCACAAGATTTTTAGTCGCCCTAGATCAGTCCAAGCATTCGTCACAGGCAATTTATACGTTCTTCCTGTTTTGTTTTTCTCTTTTTAGCTGAGTATCATCTTGTCAGAGTGGCACCTCTACAACAAACTTTGTATCCGCGAGAACAAGCCTTTTACCCTGCCTCCCTGAACACTACCGATTAACAAGGAAAACTGAAATCTGCTGTTTGTATAGGATGGGCCTAGGAGTCACGAAAGTGCCACAAGGCAGTGTTGACACTGCCTCCATCTCCTTCTCTTGAACATTACCCTGATTTCATCTGCAGCTAGTCGGAACAGGATCAGTGCAGACTGTCGCGCATAACATCAGAGGTTTGATGACAAGGCTTCGGTACAGAATGTTGAGAAAAACCCACTGCACTGACCTGCTCATAGGCTCCGACTCGACTGAGGACGCTTCGACTTTGTAGGCGATCAGTCAAAATGAAACTTACTCACTTGCTATATGCTTACGTGCGATATGCTTCGTGCGGGCGTGGTAGAGTCGATAAGCGACCAATTATGTCGATATCTCTCTACTGGCATTCCCCTCTGAAAGGGAATTAGAGTCGCGGCTATGATGACTGCTCAACGGCTTTGCGAGGCCTTTTCCGAGGCAGATTCCTGTTTTGATGCTTCCTATTAGACGCGACTCTCATTACTGCCCCACTACAAGTGAACGGCCCCTTTCTCTTTGTGCAGGGTGTATATTAGTCGCGGAAAACGCGCAACGCAAACTATGGCCAACTCCATCATTTGTCTTGGTAACATGCAGCACTGTTTCCTGAGCAGAGACGGGAATGGTGAGAAACTGCGCAGTTGACCGCGTTTGTTTCCTACTCAGGTGTGACAATGCAACAGCTACGAGGTTGGTTCCAAGATATGATATAGCTCACGGAACGCGAAATTTATTGGTGGGGTGACAAGAACTCCTAGCTGCTGATGATTGGATATGATTGGATATGGTGCGTTAGAAGGGAGCGTCAGCATATTCTAATGGGGGGGGGGGGGCGGGCTACACAATCAGCTCGCGTTGCTTCAAGGTAAGAGACAGGGACCAAAGTAACAATGTGTGGGTGCGAGTCGAGCATAGAGGCTAGCTGATAATATCGATGAGGGGCGTTAGAAGAAGGTAAGGTTACCGGTGCAGCGCTTTGTCGCTGGGCATCAATGGACGCCGTGCTTTTCTGTAAGTGGTGGGATAGGGACATTGATGTTGGGTGACAGTTAATTATTTCAATTTATAGAAATAAATAAGAGGTCATCTTCAGTACAGTGCTATCCACTTTACTAACATGTATTTAGCGAAAGTGCAAAATCTCCCCCGTCTTCAAAATGCACCGGTTCAGTGTGTGAACTCTTTCCTTGAGCCTTCGCCACGTCAGCAGAATCACCATCTGCGCTCACATGCATGTACTGATATCGATAGCCGGGGGAAGGCGTTAGTCAAACTGATGAATCCTACTATATAAAATCCGCTAAGTTTGTCTGTTGGTGTGTGTGTGTGTGTGTGTTTGACCGGAAATTCATAACTTTCAAAATAGCGATAATGCGCTCAAATTCATAAGTGATGTAGGGGGTCGGGCAGGATTATTATTGGTGGGCGGCAGGATGTGATAAGAGCTGATAAGATACCATCCCGGGGCTTAGAAGGGGAGGGTCACCAACTCCATAGCGCGGGCCACAGCAGCGATGGGGCGTTGGTTCCAAGAGGTAAGATAGGGTGCAGGATGGGAACATTATTGGTGGGTGACAGGCTATGATAACAGGTGATAAGATACCACAAGGGGGCTTAGAACGAGAGGGCCAGTAACTTCATAGCGCTGTTCACAGCGATGGTAGAGCGTTGCTTCCAAGGAGTGATGTAGGGGGCAGGATAGGATCATTGTTGATGGGTGGCAGGAAGTGATAACAGCTGATAAGAAAGCATAAGGGGCTTCAGAAGAGGAGGGTCACCAACTTCATTGCGCGGACCACAGCGACGGTAGAACGTTCCAAGAAGTAGAATAGAGGGCAGGATGGGAACATTATCGGTGGGTGGCCAGAAGTCATAACAGCTGATCAGCTGATAAGATACCATAGTTGGAGAGGAAGCCTTAAAAATTTATAACAGGAATTGTGGTAACACGGGATCTGCTTCTAGCGTAACTCGGGAATTGGTTTTACGAGACAAGTTGTGAGAACTAGATTTTGTAGCCCAGAATCAATGGGCAAAGCCGTAGAGACTTAAGATGTTTTTATTCTCCAGCGATGTAGCTGGAACGACCGCTAAATCCACGATTTTGACAAAAAGTAATAGCAAAAGTAATTATTTGCCATCGAGGAATTATAAGAGCCAGCAACAGACAGATATGTGAAAGCTGCTCAGTGGGA
>MU915119.1:1827-18605 GCA_036418165.1 Cooperia oncophora
GTTTGATTTGCCAGTGGTTTGACCTTTGCCTTTGAGTTGGTATGCTCTTAATATTCATGTTCTTTTTTGCTGTCGATGGTGCACGTAAGTGCTAGTAAACAAATAAACAAAAAACATAGTAACAGGTCGCACTACACACTTTCAGGTGCGGCTTCTCTGGTCGTATCGATGTCGCGAAAAGACGATCATGAGTAAACAATAAAATGTCCTTCTTGGTCCCTGCTATTTATGCTGGGAGCGCAACACGCCTGCGATCCTTGCAAAGTCACATATCTGGTCCTCAGAGCCAACGATTGGAGCCGGAAGGGAGGGTGGTACCGGGACCCTCCGCCAGGGGGGGGGGGGGGTGTCATAGTGGATCGTTGTGACATCGCTATTTCACACGTCGCAATGCTGAATGTCCCTGAACGCTGTCGTTCAGCGCGAGTAAAAACGGGCAAATCACCAAAAGACAAATCTGTAACTATGAATTAGATGTCATACCACTGGAACTAGGACATGTAGTAAGGGAGAGGTACACGACAATGTTGAAAAATTAAACGAGAAACGAAAAGCTTTAGAAAGTGGCAAAAAGTAAAATTACACACTTAAGGAACAGCAGGTGACGCACCTTTTTATAGGACATATAAAGTCGATTAGACTGGCTGTTCTCCATCCATGTAATTAGGTTGTTGACTAGAACCAACACTTTAGAAAAATTTGGCCGACAATTTGGATCAGCATGCCAACATGGAAGCATCACTTGAGTGTACCTGCAACGAACTAACGATTATTCAAAACAGGGCTGGATTCGGTAAGTGATATAAAGGATGAGATGACGACATCGATTGGCAGGAGCTTATCTGCTGATAGGAACTGATGAGGAGCGTGTTCGCGGTCCTTTCTCCTTACGCCGGATGGTGGACTTCCTCGCGAATGAAAGGGCGTGTCAGGCAGTATGAGTGTACCACAGCGCCGAACCCGCTCTCTTTCAGTTGTGAAGCGGCGATGCGACAATGACTAGTAGAAAACGAGTGATACCGAACGAGATGATACAGTCTTGTCACTTGCTCGCTTCATAAACTGGTGGAGAGCGGGTTTGACACCGCGGCAAACGCAGACGCACTGACACGCCCCTTCGTCCGCAACAAACTAAACTATAGAGCTTTCATATCTAATCACAAATGTTCAGTGATAGGGGGATTAACGGGTGATAGGCAACCATATTAATTAACAAGGGGTTTTTAATATAGAGGGTTGGGGGCAAAGAAAGGCACTTCGCCAGAGTCACATATCAGTACAGTTTTCGCAGCCTAGAGAGAAGACGTGGATACGAACCAGGGCGGAAGATACCCAAGATGTTCCTCGATAAGCAGGAGCAGGCTCTCGTCCATCACCTTCATGTACACCAAAATATGAAGCCATCGTAATCGCAGCCGAACTGAAGAAGGCCTATGGAAGTTCACGTCACCTCCAAACAGCTGCGAAATTTCTTGTCGAGTCACCCATGGACCTGAGGACCGACACCCTTGATATGGGAGACCTCCAACATCGAGCAGCTCCGACAACGTCGCTACGGTCTAGGACATCATCTTCCCCACAGTCGCCAAGGCGCGGATTGATGGTAGCTCGTGCTCCTGGATAGGATGGCCCGACAAATCCGGACTGGAAGTGAAGCTGACGGTTCATCGACCAGCGTGGGAGTATATGCTTCCATGTCCTGTAGCGCTGGTAACTTCATTCTGCTCTGCCACAAGGATGTGTCAGCACAGCAACGAAGGGCGTGGAAAACTCTCAAGCCTACATGAACGAAGGGCGTTGATTACCCGAAGAAGACGGAATATCCAAGTGTGCCACGTGACCAAGTCCCCTCGATTACAGTGTTTGGGTGGAGCTCAACAGCGTGGTCTATAGTGACGCAGAGATAACGACTTCCCCAAGCTCAGGCACCGAATCACGGTCGCGTGGCAGAATCTTTCGATGACGTTTGTCCAGAAGGCTGTGGCGAAGCTTTGCGATAGTGTAAAATGTGTTTGTGAATTTGATGGTGGAAATCACAGCTGATAGTCTCCAATTAAGAGGCTGTAGAAGAGGAAGTCGCCAAATTCACTGAGGGTCGCAGCATTAGCACGGCGTTGATTTAGCACGGCAAGAGACAAAAAGGGTGAAATGGAGACGTCAAGGGTGGGTGACAAAAGGCGATAAGAACTGATACGGGCTGATAGGGGAGTTGCGGTTGTCGTCGTAGTTCAACGTGGTGAAATTTTTACACTGTCTAATTATGAAGATTCGGTGAGGGACACTCATAACGGGTGAAAAGTGATCATATCAATTCATAAAAACAGATAGATCGTCTTCACTACATTACGTGCTACTTCTTACCACTATTAGTATATTGCGCTATTGAGGGGAAAATCAAGAAAATCAAAATTTCTCAGAATTCTGGCTCTTGTGTTTTTACAACGACCATCGGTTTCGATGGCTAACGCCGGCGCGCCTCTTTCTGGGATACAGCACGGCTTCACAGAGCGGGTATCTTCTTCCACACATTTCAATACGCACCTAGTATCCGGCTTTTCTTTTATTTAAGCAGACATTTTTTGACCAATGGCTGACATTTTTTGACCAATAGCATGTTCATATTCCACATTTTCAACACTATTACGGTGTATGGAATGGTTTTAAGAGGCGAGTGGATAGAAAGCCGGGTATTAGTCGAGCATTCAGTGCCAGGAGTGCTCTGGAAACGCTGGAAGAATTTTGAGGACTAACCCCGCCCACCTAGACGCACGCCCCGCCCAGACATATGCCTCGCGCTTCTCAACTTATAACCTCTCGCTGGTCTCAAACTACTTTTTCCCAGTGTCTGGAGTGCTCTGGAACCGTTTTGCGAATTTTTAAATTTGGCTCCACCCACCTCGGCAGGCTCCGCCCACAACGGGAGTGCCTCGCACATTCCTTACATTTGATCACTTGGGGACCATAATCCACTTTTTGGCACCATCTGCAGTGCTTTAGGACCAAACTACGACTTTTTATACTGTTCCTCGTGCTCAAATGCACGCCCCGCCCACTGTGGGCGGGCCTCAGCACGCCGCAAACATGGTGGACTCTTGCCAGACGTTCATTTTCGTCATGGACTTTTCTGCGATCTCTCAACGCTTTCGGGTTCGAGGCGACCACGACCGAAAGAATGGAATTAGCGAGAGGTATTCCATATACGCAGGTGTACGATATAAAAATGTTTGCGTTTTTCCTGCCTGTATTCTCTTTCGTAGTGCCCTATGATCTTTTCGAGCACTTTTTTCATTCTAGCTCACACAAAGGATTAGCGTCCGGCCAAGCCAGGTCGGCTCGACGAAGCCAGACCCGCACACAAGAAGGCGCCCTGTGACACCTGGGCGATCCGACTGGTATTACATATCGCAGGGTAAATGTATGAACAAATTCTTTTATCTGCTACCATACCAGTCGAACGGGGGAGGGAGGAGGGGACATAAAACGTATTTGGAACAAGAAAAGTCAACAATCAAGAAACGTTCCAGAAACCATGGGCGCCTCAGTGGTTTTTCGAACAACGATGTCGTGTTAAAGGTAAAGCCCGCGATCATTCACCGTCACAGATAGTGGACTTAGGGTTTGTATACAGACGAAAAGGTGCCGAGTAATTCGATAAAGGAGAAGAAAGAAAAAACATGCCAACGGTCCCAGATACAACCTCATTCCAATCCCAGTTTGTGAACTCTGTCTTCAACACTACGCCCTCATCCGCACCCCACGACCGCGCAAGTGACGACTTTCATGCTTTTTCGTCCTGCAGCTTCGTTTTTCACTGAAAGGAGGACCTTGGAGGCGGAGTCACTGGAATTAAGGAGGCGTCACTGAACCTATTTTGCGTTATAGCGCCCCTCCCTTACTTTTTTTTGCCGCGAAACCGGTACATAATTGTTCGTCGCGGACCTCCCCCCCAACGCCCTCCTTTCAACTTCGATACCTGATCGCGGACCGCGCCTTTAGGATAGAGATGTCACAACGTAACGATTGACATCATTTCTTATAGAATAAAATAAGGCAACCAGGATCAAAACTAGTAGAAAAAACTTACAACTGTGCAGGGCAATACTCAGGCATTTCAAGTCGCTTATCAGCTCGCAAGAAATCGAGGATTTCGAGGCCGTTTTTGCCACTGTACGGCGTCAATCCACGGGTAGTGAGCTCCCAAAGCACGACACCATAAGCCCATACATCGTTTTGGAATGTGAACTGAAATAAAATCTTTCAGTTCCGTTTTATAATGAAGAAGACTAAGATCGACCGCCTTTTTAAAACAATGCGACGAACTGGAAGGTGTGCGCTCTGTTGGTCAAATAAAATGTGTTGACGGAAGCCGTCAAACTATCTCACTTATGATTCTTAGCTTCCCTCAAAGTCATCCCAAGGAAGAACAGAAAGTTGATTACAATGGAAGTAATTCAAATCGTCATGATCATTCGCGAATAGAATGACGCCAGTTGCATTTTGAATGTCTATTCAACTGTTTCTTCCAATTGCCACATGATTTCTCCAGCGCTGTCTGCGCAAACGCATGGTAACGTTCTTACCATATATTGGATGAGGTGGGAGCACAACTGTGGCAACAGGGCACGGCGGTAATTAAAGGCAGTTGACACGATAAATTTCTGAGACGAGTAGGGTTAATAAGAATAGCAGGAAGTTATAGCGTCCTATTGAGCAGCAACATACCGACCCGGACGCCCATCGCGCCCGCCCGCCCACAAATGGACGACCGTTTGATGCTCGTATTGCTTCATTTGCGAAGTAAAATATGAAGCGAAGGGATTGATATGAAGCGGCCGCGTGCTGCATGGAATACGAGTACGTACGTGCAGCCGTGTCTACGGTTATTGGCACGATGCCTACGGGAATCTGAGACATGGAAGGCCTTCCTCGCAGGTTTCTGACCGTTTCATGTCGCTTTTTCGCTGCTTCCCTTCTACATAGCACCCCTGCACCAAATTTCTGCGCTTCATGCCTTTAAGAGGCCAAAATCGGCTATAAGCTCCTGAATTTCACTCAACCAACCTGACCAATGTTCTCTGTTCTCTCTAACGTTTCCGACGACATGTCGAGAACACTCCGAATACCTAAGCGATCGGAACTAACCAGAGAATTCGTCAAGTCGGCAAGGTGCATTAACTCTATGTGTTGTGATTGTAGGGCTGAGTGAGCCCCTCTTGGGTCTCTTACTACCGCATATTACCGGACTACCACTCGCGTCCTTCACATGATAGCAAGCATGGGATCGAAGTACTTTACTGGCAACCAGGTTCTGCAGATATTACCAAAAGCCTCGCCTTTCGCATGTTTTTTTTTCTGTTCTGCCTCTTGGAACTGCCTCAACAACTTTTACGGATCATGAGAAAACCGTCAATTTGTAGCGCCCCATGCTTGCGTCTCCCCCTCCCCCTTCCTTCCCGCTGAAGCGACCTTCCCCTTCATGCACCCTATGCCCCTGAGGCGACCCCCTCCTTTATATACTCCTTGTGCGCTGTAGGACGCCCCAAATGATACTCACGTCTTGATACACCACTGAAGACAGCGGGCAAGGTGGCTAGACGTAAAGGATAAGCATGCTTGGTAGAAAAAGAGCGGCGGCCTCTAAGCAGACGCTGTGTGACACGTTTTGCAACGAAGGGCGCGCTGAAAGCTATCGGGTAAGAAATACCTTCCTGAGTGGTCCAGCAACCGCAAGTGGAACAATGAACGCCATCTCTTTCGAACTACCGCAGGTCTTCTTAGCTAATCCTTTCTTCAAAATGTCGTGGGCCCCAACCAAGATAACTGGTCAGAAAGTATTTGTATTTGTATAATATTTGGCTACACGGAAACCATAACCCTTCCCTCATGACAGAGTCTTCCCACACTGATATGTAAAGATCTTCCGGCACAATTCCCGTGGAACGCAATAACATCCCCTTCGACTTGTTCGCAGTTGCCAGACTCAAACTGTAATAGGACTTTCTCCTCGACTCAGTATTCAGACTAATCTTTCCTGCTTCATCTAGTTTTCCACTATGAAACACTGCAAGGACTGCTGTAATTTTTTTCACGTCTTTTGAACTTTTCTGTAATGAACTGTTGAAAAAAAGACGGGAACCCTTGTCTTGTACGAAACTCGAGACAGATCGAGCCTCAGAACAGAACAGAACAACATTCACTTACTAATACTCCATAAACCATACGTACTATGCGCTTTTCTACTATACAGTAACTGTAGAAAAAAAATTCGCGACTGTCCCCCTCGAACATACGCGAATAACTCGCTTCGGCCCATTCAAGCATAAGCAAACACCTGGGTTCGGATCTTGCAGCAGCGGGACTCATTTTGTGATTCCTTGTTGGACGCAGTTTGAAAATACTTCTTTGCTTCACTGTGGTGGAGTACCTTCTCAGGCAATTAATGCAGAATCTCAAAATAAAAACCAGCAGTTCTGGTTATCTGAGTAATTAGTTGTAAGTTTCGTTGAATTAACGAGGAAGCGGACAGGCAAGAGGAACTGGTCATAAGTTATGTGCTCCCAACGAGAAGTACGCAGCCATACTAAAAAAGCACATCTCAGGCGTGACGACACAACTCAAGCACAGGGCATCTGGTAAATGCGAAGCGATTTTGCCTTCATCCTACAATTTTCAAGCTGCGAAGATAGTGGTACTGCTGCTGCTGTATATTCGCAATCCACAATAGCGATAACAACTGTATAAAAACATTTAATTTACCTTTTCGGAGACTATCGCCTCCGGGGCCATCCATGGGAATGGGACGTCTCTACGTTTTATAGACGGCTCATAAGCTTCGCTCTCGTCATTAACCCGTCGACACAATCCAAAATCACCAATCTTTATGTTGAGATCAGCGTCCAACCTTAAAAGCTTACCCTACAGCAAAATTCCCAAGTGATCTCTCGTTTTATTCATGCCACATGAAGTAGACAATATGAAAATTGTGCGACTCACATACAATTCCTTGCAGCGAGATCACAATGGACAGATCTGCAGGTATGCAGATGTTCCATACCCTCCGCAATTTGGCATGCAAAACGTAGAAGGTTTCGAAGAGTGATAACCTGAAAGCTTAAAAAGCAAATAGGCTACGGCTTTTGTTACGTGCCAATTAGCGGGGCTTTCAACAGTCATATACACTTGGGAGAGACGGCATGCCGTAACTGCCACCTTCATCCAGTCTCTCCACATCATCGAAGCCGAATAGCTCGTAGAGGTCTATAACTTGTAGCGGTATCTAGCTGGGTTGCCGCTGGTAGGCGTCGCGCTGGTGCGCCACAATCTTTCCTTGCTAGAAGGCGAATGTGATAGAGATAAGAGAAATTAAATCAGCTGCTCGGAGAAGTGGTAGATATCGAGCAACTCCGAGTTCACCGGGCGATTTAAGTCATTTGTGATTTCAATTCCGTGTTGATCTAACTTCCTTCCCCAGCTAGTGTGTTGCTGCTTTATTGACAAGTCTTATTTGTATGTGTGGTGATTTTACCACTGCCGTACAGAGCGATTACCGACTGGATTCCACGGGATGTCAAGCGAACACCTGGACGACCGCCTACGCGATGGTCAGACTTCTTCGTGAAAGCTCTGAACGAATGGTATGAAGTTCATCGTCCCTCGAGCAGAAAGAACCCATTGGGCAATTCTTGCACGTTGCAGGGACGAATAGAGACGTTACTGGCGCCCGCTCGAGGTGATCAACGGGAGCGCAGGTGATACAGGTGATGGTCACGAATGCAGCATTCGCTTGTAGCGCCAGCGCCAGTTTACGCTCGTAGGCGCCAGCTGACGCCACAAACTTGTTCGGCTTGTTCCAAGGGAAGAGTGGCCCTATACAACCAAACAAGGGCATCTTACAAAGGTGGACGGAGGTTTCCCGAGTTTTATAGGCGACTTTTACTAGAAATTCTCGCCTATAAAAGGGCGAGAATTTCTAGTAAAACTAAAAAAGGTGATGAGTAACAGAACCAAAACTTGAGAAAAAAATACAAAAAGCTCTCTGAACTGGGCGTGGCTAAGAAGACAAACAGTGTGTCAGTGTGTCACTGCCTATCTGTGAACACATCCGGTATATGTGAAATGGATGTGGAAATGGCGGCGTTGGAGAAAAGTTACAAGTGAGATGTAATAGTTTGCAGCTGCAGTAGCACTCCACTTTCATCGAACGAAAGTGCGCGGGAGCGAGGCTAGAGGATAGCGATTATCGAGGGCTGTTTCCATGCTCCGCCCACGTTGCCAGCCACGGCTGACCATAGCCGTACAAGCTATGCTCTCTCAATTCTGGTTGTTCTTTCCACTGAGCGCATGTTTCGATGCGGCATTCCGAACTGACACAAGTGCTGCACTTTGAGGATATTGCAGCGGGAATCTTTGCGGCACCTTTCAGTCTCGCTCTCGTGCATTTTCGGGCAGGGAAAGTGGCACGGTACTGCAGCTGCAGATATTCGTCTCGCACATGACAAGGACCGTTCTCGAAGGTGAGTGCACAATTCGTTTGAAAGAATTTTTTAATACACTGCGTGTATTAAATATGACAGCATCTCGATTCTTGCTGAACGAAAGTTCTTGTGTATTCTGGAAAAATGCTGGTTACCAAAGAATCACCTAGAAACGTACTTTCTGTAGCTGCGCCCGGCTACAATAGGTGTCCTAACATGACTTCGTCCTTTTCAAATGAGTGAGCAGCTAGCAGATGCACTGTAGCTACGACGCTGGGTGACATTCACTACATGTAATACGAACTGAGCCTTTCTTATGAGTGCCCCATGTTCTTGGAAGGACTAAAAGTTGTTCTTATGGTTAGAAAGTTCTTCTCAAGGTGCAATAAGGTTGGGGTATTAGGAAAAAATCTCAGCGTTTTGAGTGTTTCACTTTAAACGATCATAACTTTCTTAATACTCATCGGATTTAATCGAAATAGGCACCGTTCGAATCAGCACACTTTTGCCAATGTGACAGCAGTCGAGAAATCCCATCAAGAAAAAACTGGGTGGTCGAGAATCCACGAAATCCACGAAGGCTTTTTTGCCTGGTCCTGATTGATGAAGTATTTTCCAGCAAGGAAGTTCTGAAAATGTTTGAAAAGGTGATAGTCGGTTGGTGAAAGGTCTGGAGAATATGAGGTAGAACTTCAACCCCCAATTCGTTCAATTTATGGATAGTGATTTGTGAATGCTGGTAAGCTGGCTGAACTGACGCAATTTTCGGTACATTTCGTCGATTTCTCCACAGTAGGACTCTGCGCAAAAGCAGTGAAGAAGAAACCTCGAGACGTGCCAATTTCTGCCGGTCACTCAAATTGTGGGGCACCCACTTGTCGAGTTTTTTCACCTTCCCAATGCGTTTCAGACCATCCGCAACAGTGGATTTGCCAACGCCTAGCTTTTCTGCAATCTCTCGAACTGTTTGGGATGGGTCAGCCTCCACAAACGCCTTCAAATCCTCGTCAGGTATTGCTTTAGGTCGACCGCTACGAGGTTCATCTTCAAGGCTGAAATCTCCAGAACGAAATTTGTCGAACCATTGTCGCACGGTGCTTTCTCCAACACTATTGGGCCCCCACACCTGGTTAATTTGTCGAGCTGTCTCGACTGCGGATTGACCCAATTTGTAGTTGAAGAAAAATATCGTCCGAAGTTGCTCTTTTGACATGCTTCAAAAAGTCTTGGGAAAAGGGGGTTTATCAAGCAATGGTGAAACGGCAATTATACCATCAGATAGCGCAAAAATTCTCTTCAGGATGTACTACTGAGACGCAAGGGAGAATGAGTTAGTAACACAAAACGCTGGGAATTTTTCGGACAACAATAGTAAAAAATTTGTGATGTTCCAATACTTAAATACGTAGTGTGGTAATGAGGTCTATTGGGGCAGCGAGCAGAAATTTCCATATGAAGTACTCATACTAGCTGCATAAAGACAAAAAGATATAGAAATATACGATAGGAAGCTCACCTTTGAGTCGTTGCGAAGATATGACCTCAAATCTCCATTCTCCATGAAATCAGCAACAATTATCGGAATTTTTCCATCTGTCAACGCTAAGCCAACCAACTGCATCAAATGGGGATGATCAAATCGATTCATCATTAGACCTGGAACAATACTTGCTGATAGCACCATTTGAAGGTCTTTAGTAATCTTCTCAAGGAAAACAATACGAAAGCTAACCTTTTAGGAGATGGCGCTTTTAGTCGGCGCTCTGAGCTTAACCTATTCGCGACAATGTCCGCCACTGGTGGTGGACACCGAAATGTCCACTTCGGACCATGTCCACCATATGTGGCGGACGGGCTTTTCATGAAATTTTTGGAAACAATTCAGGCTCTTCAAGGGAACTTTCCCAGTGAAGCAACTCTAAAGACATTTTTTAAGCAAATAGTGGACCAACGAGATCTTCGGCCGTAAGGGCACTGTGCAGGACTAGACTAGCAGCACCAGAGCCCGACATCTCTAAAAAAATTTCTGCTGGAAAGTGCCTGTACGGGTAACTCAGTGCCTGATCACGAAGATGATGTCAGTTTCTGGCGTCACCACTTTTTTTCATCGAAACCGTGAAAACTTCTGTGGTGGGGTTGTTTGATGTCGTGATTACAAATATGAAACTCATCCTTAGTGCAGGTGTCACTACGCGCCAGAATGGTGCTGGCACCAACTTCGCACCACTACTTTTTTCACCAAATTTTGGGCAAAGGTGAGTACTAGCGCCTTTGTTGCTCTGATTACGAATATGGGCACTATTTACCCTTCACCGCCATAGTCATCCGGAATCAGACCAGTTTTAGACCAACTTTTTTTTTCTCGATGAAAAGACTCAAAAGTTGTCTCTTAAACCTCTCACAAAGTTTGACCTCCTGAACACGAATATCACTTCCGACTGGCCCGAATCCTGGCGCCCGCGCCTTGAGCGCCATTTTGTTTTAGCGCCAGCGCAAAAGGCGCGGGCGTCTGGAGGGTCCGGACCGAGGGGTGGGAATTCGTGTTCATGAGCTCAGACTCTCCCAGAGGATTTTTTAGCCAACTCTGCCCAGAGAAAAAGTCGGTCAAAAACTGGCCTGATTTTGGATGATGGGAGCAGTGAAGGGTAAATATTGCCTGCTCTTCCACCCAAGTTTGTAAACATGGATGCTATGGTTATTCGCCATCCTGATCACTGATATGACATTCATTTTTACACAAGGGTACGGCACTATGGTTATCTACGCTCTGCCAAGGCTGAGCTTCTAAGGAGCGAATCACTCCTCCTCCGAGAGTCAGCCTTTGCAGTGCGCTACATGATGCTCATGCCAAGAAGCGAAGTGAAATGCTCTACAAGGACCGAAATAAATATCATAATATTGTCATCGAATATCGTGATCGCTCACCCCTCCCTCCTCCGTCCAGTTACCCTCAAATGCAAAACAGCTTCAGATTCAGCAGAAAAGGTCGTGGCGCCAAGTTGGCGAGTGCAAGTGGCGTTTTGACACCGAATAGCGACGGTGAAAAATAAATCCAGGATGTCGAATAACACCATTGCGAAAGCTTATACCGATTTCAGCGAAGGATGTGAGCGGCCAAAACTGGTTGGCGCCATTCCGGGGCCACATAAAGTGGATTCCGCCTTACGCCAGGAAAGGATGTCGTATCGCAATTTGAGTCACAAATAACCCCAATATCCCCAATATGCAAGTCTACAAAGTTTTCGTGGAAAATACGCCGGAGGACGAATCAAAGTCCTTGGAACCTGAACACAAACTAACCCCCCTGTGTTCGGAGGTTCACCAAAAAAGCAGTCAGTTGAACAGTGCCAAAAATTTTAGTAAACGGTCATGAGGGACCGTATCCACCATGGTGGCCGACACTTCTTGAGAGCTCGCAAATGCATCAGTCCGAACGAGCCACTTTCGAAAAACGCGCCTGGTCGCGAATGGGTTATGGATAGAGCTGTGACGCTTTCATATGTGTTCGAACGCCCACCCCCTCCCCCCCACTCCCCTCCCCTCCCCACTCCATAAACAGGGTCAAACTGCTTCTGGAAAGATTTTGAAACTAATTGGGTTCGGTCAAAGCGCCGCAAGGGACCATTCCCTCACAAATTGATGATGTATTAATAGGCCAATATTTTTGAATGGCTAAAGGGGAGAGCCCCTGCTGAGCGACTGCGCCCTCGCCCTCTATTCCGATTCTTAAGGTGAGCCTAAACCCCCGACTCCTGCGCTGCTATGAACCTTATAGCCACACTGTTGCTAACTCCGTTGGAGATGACCCTGTGGCAAAGGATACTGAAAGTGATTTAGTGTCTGGCCCACTGGTTACGGTCATCGGTAATGACGCTATTTCTGCTTTGGATTTCGGTCCTAACTTCGTCTCCATCCAGTCTGTAATCCATATTACTGCGCGCAATATTGTTGGGAACCTGGTGTCCGTGATCGCCTGCGCCGCGCCGAATCCAAGATCGACGTTCTAGCTATAACAGGAGAGTTTGCAGGAAGGAGCTGAGCAATCCCAGCCTCCACCAACTCCCTGTGATGGTCATTTTGCACTTTAACGACTTCCCATCGACGTGTCGACCTATCTAGACAGCCTCTTCTCGAGTTGACAGGTTTTACCATGATGGCTTGACGAGCTTGCTCCAGCTTCACAAGAGTTCACAGGTTTCACCAAGACTTGTAAACCAGAACTAGTGAAGCAACGAAAGTGCAAAATGCCCCCCCCCGTCGGCAAACTGCGCTGTAACCTCCTCCACAAGAACCTAACTTGCTGTGGATACGATGTTCCGCATATTCGCTACGGTGTTGCTCTCTGTGTTCGTCGAAGCCGCACACAAATTTGTTCCAATCTTACTGTAGCGCAGAGACGGGGTCTAGAGAACTGAGGGGTCTGTCACAGTCTGGTTCAATAAAAAAACATGCGAGCAAGGTGGGAAGGCCGTTCTCTCGCAAAGCTTAGATGAAGCTATTATACGGATACATCTCCAATATAACACTATTTATCCATTATTACCCCATCCACAGATAAGGAGTTTGCGAGGCAGTGCCGGCGACTCAATATGGGAAGAAGTTTTATAATCGTCAAGCTTCCAACAAGCGTGGTAACCAAGCTAAAATGCGATCCCCCGCACCCCCGGTTTTGTACATTTCTATAAAATCACAAACTTACCTCGGAAGAGTCGAGGTTAGAAGATCCACCTAACTTCAAGGTTAAACGCATTATAAGCAGTACCGGTGACCCTATGGATAGAAGTTCCTGGATCCAACACCTCATACTGTGCAGCTCATCCAATGCGCACTCGCCGAAAACGAAGGAGTTCCTCAGTTTCACGAAGTCGGTGTAGTGGAAGAAAATGTAATAGAGTTGTTCGACGTAACGTCCCATATGATGAGGCAATGAAAAGCCTATTCTAGAACGTTTGTCGCAAGTCGCGAAGATCGCTCCCGAGGGAAATCCCTCAGGGTGCGCCGGTGCTCACGTGTAACCGCCGCAATGACCAACTACGACCTACCCGTGATCGCGCGGCAACGTGCGACGCCACATAGAAGGCACCATCACGTCCCACCTGGGTTGGTTCATTTCTCATCGTCTGCCTTCAAAATGGCTGGGTCTCCCGTCTAGTCCATGATTCGGCGGCGGACACGTGTTACGTGAGCCCTAACATTCATTCCTACGGGACTACTTCAGTTCCGCTTGATTTGGCAGCTGGTTACGGGCGCTGGCCAGACGTGAGATTTAGCTTTAATGTGTTGTGTTCCTTAGTTACCCACCACGCTTACTAGTAAAATTAGACTCATAAATTAATTAGTCCGTTCTTGCCTCTTGGTATAACCAGGCAGTATCTTTGCATGTTATACAATGTTGTATAGAGGACTTAATCGCAGCAAGCCCACGTCACTACGCGCAGCAATAAGGTTCTTCTTGTACCGCCGCGCGGGCGTGCCCTCAATGGCCAGCACATCACCACCCTTAGGAAATAATGTGACTTGCGACTGAACACCGATCCGCAAAATGTGTGCAGGTTCTTCTCGGTACATCGATGACTGCTCTGTTATATGTTCCACTCAAGCCTAGATAGACATCTGCTTCGAACTTTTGAATCGGCAGTTTGATCGTATAAAGTTCTGACGTGAAAAGCCGGCAGATGACTTGCTGGCTTTCCTGAACGCGCAGGTTCAGCTATCACGGGGAGCTTACAGAACCAGATGGTATAGAAAAGCCAGCAGCAAGAATATTGTCGTTTATTACACAGTTCTGTCCATCCCTCGAACACGCAAAAAGAGGGCCGGTCGTCAAGATGATGATCTATACTGCTTCTGCATTTTCATCCGAAGGCGCATACAAAAAAAGTCAAGAATTTTGGCTCGCCGTACTGTGCAATACAATCTACGATCTCAAACGTGGGCAGCTGACACAAAAAGTGACAGCGAGCTACGACAGATGACGGGAAAGAGGGAAAAGGAGAGTATACCTCTCTGCGTTCCTTCTAGTTTATCAGATAAGCACTGCTATTCGCGCCTGCCTCTGAAAAGCAAATCTACGGGACGATGTAAGAGTGGTTGAAACTCCTCCCCCAAATTCGAAGAAACAGTTGGTTCGCAATCGACTTTATGCGGACTTCGTCAAACCCCGTCTGTCCACTCTACTCCCCTTTCTTTTCGGAAGGGTAGGCAGCTGCATATCCTCGGGAGCTATCAACCCCACTACGTGCAAAATATGTAGGGAGAAATATGTGGGTAAACGAATAGGACACTTTGCGACGGAGTTAGGGAGCACCTATGCAGTCTGAAAAAGTCAAGGATATCGACTACTCTTAGTCACCAAGGCTCAGTACCGTGAGATATGGATATAGTAGTGGAAGTTCGGCAAAAGACAAAGATTCTAAAACGATACCAACCTTCGAGGATGAAGTCGCCAACGCCTTCTACCTTCTGTTTTGAGAATTTTGCAGGCGACTTTCTTCGTCGTTCCGTCTGGAGCGGTATAAGTTGCCCGACTAACAATTCCGAAGTGTCCTAAAACAATCTTTCAGACAGCATCCAAAGTAGTCACCGGAGAGCAAAGCATGAAACATTGTTCTGTACCTCTTCCGATTTCAGTTTCGAAATGAAGAGATGAAGCGTCAATTTTCAAACGGTTGTCAATAGCACTGCAGAAAAGCTTATTTAATAACCCTATTTTGTGAAAAAATACGAAACAAACTGGAAAATTCAAAATTAAGGATCGAAAACCACACTGTTCAAGAAAAGACACACTACGAATATTCTTGAGTCACAGTCACAGGGTGCCCACGTCTAGAGGCAGAATATCATTTTTTCTTCCCCTCATGAAGTATGAATAATCTATTGTGAAATAAGAATCTCTATTAACAGAATAATCAACATTAATCTCTGGGCATCCAAGCATCGTTTCAGGACGGCAAGCCTCTACAGGAGTACAAAGCCTCGTAAGAAAAACATTATCGTCAACTTCGGGCCCTCATCCTCACCGGAGGGAAAGAGCTGCAGGAGTCACCGAGGCTTGCACGCGAAGCTTCTGTAATGAGCTGCGATGAAATCTGGATCTCCGACAGAGCCAGACCGGATAAAGCCGGCAAAGATAGTAAACGAGCTGTTCATGGGAGAATGCCGCCCCATAGGTCTCTGAAGAAATTGACACTCCCGTCAAGAAGGGCCTAAGAATGTAGGGTTCAGAAATTCTGGTTGCTGTTATCAATAGTCACCAAACAGGTGATCAGATGCGTGACCGCTCATGCACAACAACCACTGTGTGATTTGTCGGACTCGTCGGAAGGGCGACTGCATCAGCTCAGAGTGATCTACAAGGCCACCTGCTGCAGATGGGGGGAAGAGTTCGTTGCCGAGATGCGGGTGTGAAGTGCATGTGTTTTGAGTGCGAGACCTGCCTCCTGTTATGGGAGCCGAGGGTTGCAATCTACAGCGGAGACGATTTTGCAGCCGAGGTCCAAGATCTTGGTGAGAGAGTTGCAAAACTCGTAAAACAAGAATCGCTAGAGGCAAATTGGAGGAGAAGAGCAATCCAAAGGTACCGTCGCAAACAAAACCTGACAGTGACGCGGGAACTGAAGCTTCGAAAAAGGTTTCGCAGTGACTTTGAGCGAGGAAAAGCGGATCTCAGTGACGTCCTCTTAATGGTTAGGTTGGACGTGTTAGGGTGAACAACCCTTCTTACAACTGCATCGTGGCCTGTCTCGATCTACGAGCTTCACTAGGGTAGTATCGCGCATTTTGGCACAACTATGAGCAATTCGTGCGGGCAGTAACTTGTCAATTTTTAATATTACTGACAAACCTGAACATTTGTTCATACGGTGATGTAAAGTCCATCAGACATGAATCGTATTTATTCGTCTCATCTGCAAAAAATGGAATTGTAAAGTTCTCAGTCAGAAGCACTAGAAACTAAAACATGCGATGCTTACTGACGCTGTTTTCCCTGAAGGGACGTTTTTGTGAATTCTTGTCCGACCTTCTCAAAAATGATTTGACCGATATGATAAGCAATGAAATGATACCAGATTCATTTTGAAAGGCTTGTAGTACGGAGCAATTGAAGACGGCACTAAACGATTGGGGCTTTGCGCTCACCTGTACCTCAGAAATGCGTCATTTAGGCTGCGTTTATACTTTGCGGCAGCGTAGCGTAGCGCTTCCAGCGTACGCCAGCGGCAGTGCCGAAGAGAGGATGCATATCGATCTAGCTTCACCAGCGTCACCAGCGGCACGCTGGCGTACAAAGTACTCTCCTGCGTT
>MU915120.1:0-17031 GCA_036418165.1 Cooperia oncophora
GAATTACCTTATCCATCTTATGGTCCAATATGGCAGAGGAGAGAGACCTTTTGGTGGAAAGGTGGAGTTCCCGAATAGGTCTGAAGCAGGGGCATCTTTGCCTCACATTCCCAACACTCTACTTTTCCTTTTTCGAAAATTCCTTGTCGAAGAAACATTGTTATTAACCAAAGTGAGCTCAAGAAGGATAAAGTCTTTGCCGATCAGTTCCTTTTTAGAGTGCGGCACGCATTCGACTTCCATTCAGAATCTAGTGCTTATTGAATGCGATGTGGCCTATACAATGACTTGAAGGGGCCAGCAATGTACAAGTCAGTGTTCTTATCCTCCCAAACGAACCTGTTATCAATTTAAAAATTTTTTCAATTTTTACTTTAGTGTAGGGGACCTGTTTTGTCTGGGTGGGAGCCTATCGGGTATTTAAAGGAACGGTCCGCGATGACTTGTGAAAATGCAAAAGGTTATATGGGTAGGTAGTGTGGTCCACAGTGGACAATCCTGTGCCAGTTTCGCGGTGGAAAGTTGTTTGGTAAAGGAATTAAGGCGCAAAGTTGCTTCAGTGGTACATCCCTTTTTCCAGTGACTCCGCCTCCAGACTCCGCCTCCAAAGTCCGCCTTCCAGCCAAAAGTAATGCTACCGGGCAAGTAGCATGAGTGGATGCTTCATTGTCTCTTGTGGAGTCCTACAGTACATTACAAGGAAATAGACTACAGGACTCATCCCAGCCCGCGGTCTTTTACCCGTACAATAGTTTGAAGCTGGAGGGGTCTGAATAAATGCGTTTCCAACGTTCCTTCTTGGCATTTTTACTTCACAGACGAATCACTTGGTCAAAGTTCGTCCATATTTCTACACCATCATCTATACTCTTTATCGCGGTCCGTGTCTTTAATATCCGGACCGTGCGAGTGGTAAGCGTGCCACTCGCCACTACACCACCTCCGCCCCAATAATCCAGATATTTCCTGAAAAATATCTCCCTCCCTGCTCATGAACTACAATATGTTTCTGTGGCTGCTTCCGACCCGATGCGAGTGCATTCATTAAGCACGGAGTAATTCAAGAGCTGCGATCTATAAATGCTATTACTACTTCCTAATGAGATGTTCTGTTTATGCGTACGAGCTTATGCCATCATGGCATGTTTTACGTCAACTAGGAGGATGATGACGCCAAAAGCATAATTGAGTTGGCTCGTTAATTGAAGTTATGAATCCGACGAAAAAAATGAAGAAAAGGGTGGGCTTAATTTAGTAAAAAAAATTGCGCCCATATAGTGTCCAAATAAAGGATAGGCAGCAAATTAACACTTTTTTTCCACGAACTGGGTTACTAAGTTGTTTTCACGGGTAAGGAGTTATATCGTGGAGTTGTTTGAGCGTCTGTGAAGATGCACAGTTCTGCTCCCATATTCGCTTTGAAGGCAATTGGCACTGTGGCATAAAATTCAGTGAGGCCCATCAAACTGCACGCTCATACAGGGACGACACAAAGCACAAAAGAATACACATATGTCCCTTAGCAGTCGTGCGGGGCGCCTTTTCCGACCAAGGGTGCCATTATAGAGCCTAACTAAGGTGCAACTGCTGACCTAAACGCCCACCGCAACCGCCTTCCTGTAAGCAGTCACATCGACTCTGATACTGCTAGCCCTTCGTTTATGAAGAACACTGATATGAACTGTTGCCACATGGTTATATGAATACAGCATGCAGCCGTATCCATCAAAGCGGTTGCTGGCACAATGCCAAAGAGAATGTCGTCCAAAAATGCTCGCCCAAGGCCGTGTAGGCAGAAAGCAGGCTTTTTTACTGGTTTTTGACCGTTTACCTTCGTTTTTTCGTCATTTTCCCCATTATATGGCACCCAAGTTGGACCAGTTGTGGCCAGGAAGGCTGTCTCCTTAGAAGCTTGGCTTTGCCTGCACTAACATATTGAAATGCTACTATTTTACACCGACTCAAAATTATCGTGCGTCATGCTTTTGAATGTTGTTTCTCCATCTATGCTGTGATAGGCTATAGTTCTCAAAGTTCCACTGCGCGAAGTTCTAGTGATTAAACGCTATAAAGGATTAAGCTTTCGGCGTTGGCATACTCGTTTTTAAGATAAGCCATGCACCCTGTTAGACTTAGAATAACAACGATATTTCAGTATGTTAAGTGCAGGCAAAGCCAAGCTTCCGAGAAGACATCCTTTCCGACCCAACTTGTCGTGTGCTGCTGCTAAAGTTGATCTATTTCGTTTTTCTCTATACTGTTTTGCTATGACTAATTGCTTTACTTTCCTTTTATTCTCTACAACTGTTCCTTTACTTTTTATTATTTTGTTAGAGTTTATCTCGCCAAATGTGTACTGTACGAAGTCTGCAGGAAGGAGTAGCGAAGTTACAACATAGGTACCGCGAAAGGAGAAGGAGTCAATGGGCGACGCATGCTCTCGTGTGGGAGTGGAGGGGAAGCGCTGTTGCCACGCTTTACGAATCACGGTCCTTGACGTAGCACTGAAGACATTATTTGAGTCTCTTTCCTTCCGATAGAGAATAATGTTTCGTATTGAGCTACGTTAGATCCCGGTGGTTTTTGTCAACCTTCTTTTATTTCCATGCTGTTTTTTACATCTATGACATTCTACGTGATTCGTTCACCGCGCGTTTGACTGACCACAAACCGGTCCCATAAAAGTACGTACGTTCGTCGCCTGAATAAATCGTTTTTCTGGAAAGAAGAACAGTTCATTGCAAGATCATACCGTTTCGCTTTGTTCCTCCTTTAAAGGCAGTTGGCACGATGGTTTCCTACTTAGCCTAAAATGCTAGTAGGGCGCTGTATAGTGGGGAAATGGCGAAAGAACGGAGTGAAACGGTCAAAATCCTGCGAAGAAAAAGCCTCCGTTCTCAGTGACTTGTAAATCGATTTCGGACGAGTTTCCCATAGGCATCTTACCAATCATCCGCTACCGAAGATACGGCTGCATATGTGTACCCATGTATGCATGCAGCATCACGGCCGCTTCATACCAATCCCTTCGCTTCATAATTTGCTTAGCAAATGAATGAATACGAGCGTCAGGAACGGTCGTCCATTTGTGGGCGGGCGGGCGTGGCGGGCGTTTGGGACGTAAAGTTGTGGCTTGATAGGGCCCTTATAAGGGCACCTTCCTCGGGGAAACCGCTATGCAGCGCCTGCCCAGGGTCGCGGAATTCTATCCTGCCAGGAGTATTGATCCTAGTCGCCTTGGGGAGAAGGACTCGAATTTATCGTGCCAACTGCCTTTGAACCACCGAAGCTCCAGAATTTTAGAGAAGTCAACACATCCTTTTGTTTTGTACTCTGAACAAATAGCGCTGGCTAATATGTTTCCTCGCTCCAAACCGCGCCACGCCTTTTTAATGGCGCGCTTTTGAGAATGTTTGAAGCTCATTCGCTAATTGCTTATTTGTTTATCTATGGCTCGCTTAATTATTTATCTGTGGTGCATCACTATTTGTTTTCATGCTCATTTTTTACGAGATCGAGGTTTAAAGAGTTTTTCTGGTTGGAAGGTTTGGCATTTAATTGTTTGGCCGTTTTTTTCAGTCTCGACACGATTTGTTTAAATGGCAAAGTCCCCGCGATGAATATCGCCGTCACAGATAGTGGATTAATGGGTTCTTCAATATAGACGCACAAGGTTTCTGAAGCATTTCTGATAGTGAAGTAAAAAGAAAGAAGAAATAAAACATGCCAACGTGCCCTAAATGAAACCCCAATTGTCGATCGCCAGTTTCGTACGTGCCCAGCTCACTCCATCATCGCCGCACCTACGCCCTCATCCGCCAAATTCCGAACCAGTAAGGACTTTATGGAATATATAAGTGATCGATATTTCACGATTTTTTGTTTGTCCTGGCAGCTTCGTTTTTTCACTGAAAAGGCGGGCGCTAAGGAGTCTGGGAGCGGAGTCCTGCAGAAAAGGAGGGCGCCACTGAGCCTCTAGTTGCGCTTATAAGCGCTGCTTTACTCTTACAATTTTTCGGCCGCAAATTCGGTAACAGGGTTGTTGGCGGACCACACTAACACTCCAGCGCCATATTTTCAATTCCTGGTACCGTCAATGCGGCGGAATGCATACTTTTTTAAACATACGAATGAGCTGCTCTAATTTGCATTCGCACGCGTCAATTGGAGCCCCAACAGTATGAAAATAAATATAACCCAGTAGTTTATGTAACGCACTGTGCAGGTGGCTACTATATGTGTGAAATAATGCGTCAAAGTTTCTTAAGATTTCACCAAACTGGCTCGATGTTTTTCGTCGCCACACATCACATCTGAGCACCGCCTCATAGCCGGCGGCGTCTTTGCGACTAGGGATGTACTCATACCAGTCATAACAGAACAGAAAGTTCGAATGAGTGCGGAAGGTTGCATTTAGCAACAACTAGCCCAAGAACCAGGCTCACCGTTTGTTTGCAGCGCATTATAGACGACGAAGAACATGCTTCACGTTTATGCGATCACTAGGCAGGTAGTAGTTCATTCGGCAGTTCTCGAATCAGCAGTATGTATACTAGTTCCACTTCAAGTTCATACTTTCCCATCACGAATTCAACACAACTACTGAGAATACAAACGAGGTTTTTAACTAGCGACACATCGGACACGGCCATGTTGCTCCAAGATTGATTGCCCGATCTCGCCTATGAAGATACACTACTCCTTCTTCTGGCGGTAGCGCGTACTGAAAATTGGGTGCGCGGTGCAAACTCGCCCGCGTTTTGCAGCATCGGCGGCGCTCCCGATTGGGTTCCAAGCGGCGGCTGCTTACAGCGTAATCTTTGACATTAACTAAAGGCGCTGTACTGCCATGGATTTGCGGGGCTATCGATAAACAGGGGAGCTCTGTTGCGCAGGTACCGCATAATTCTCCGGGATTACGCGATTGTGTAGGTAATTTGAATCTTTCAATTCATTTAAATACACTTTCACTTTATGAACTGTATATTCAGCCCCCTCGGATGAAAAGTATTTTTCAATACTTATACATTGAAACCTTACCTGGTTCCATACTTTCCTTGTGAGATGGCGATTTCGAAAGCACTTTATCTTTTCATGAAAAAAGCACAGAAGCTAGCAGAGAGGGGGGGGGGCAAAAAAAGTCACTTCGACCGAGTCACATATCAGCAAAGTTTTCGCTGCCCAGACAGAGGACGTGGATACGAGTACCAGGGCGGATACAAGATGTTCCTCTACTAAATAGGAGTCGGCTTGCTCGCCCCTCACATTCATCAGGTACAGCAAACTATGAGTCATCTCCAGTCGCAGCCTGGACTGTGAGAAGGACGCTTGTGAATTCAATGTCACCTCAAAATAACTGCGAATTTCTAATAATGGAGTCATCCATGGGATACTAGCCTGGAGAGCGGACCCGTATCTCTCGACTGAATGACTTCCATGCGAGCAGCTCCCGGCAACGTCGCCGCGGTCTAGAACATCATCTTCGCCGCGGTCGCCAAGGCGCGAGTTGATGGTATGGACCGGACGTACCTGGAATGGGAAGACCAATATTTTTTCGTGACCAACGGACTGAAGGTGAAGCGCCTTGTGATTCCATTGGGCAACCCGTGGAAGAACAATCCTCCTCACATGTGGTTTTGTAGTGGCTAAGCAGGCATTGAGTGCCACCACATGAAATCGAAGGGCGTTGGAGAAACACTCGCCTACTTGGAATGGAAGGGGGCTGAGTACCTAAAGAAGATGGAATATCCAAGTAGGTCACCTGACCTGAATCCCCTCAATTACCCGGTTCGGGCGGAGTTCAATAGGGTGGTCTACGGTGGCGGAGAAATCGACTATCTCGCTGATCTCAGGCACCACATCGCGGTCGCGTGCCAGAATCTCTCGATGGCGCTCGTCCAGAAGGCTGTGGCGGAGTGTCATGATAGTATTTAATATGCTCTTTAATATGGTGGTAAAATGTCCGATCAGAATTTAATAAAGTGTAACTTATAGCGCCTCGAAAGTCAATGAAGAAAAGTGACTTTTTTTGGCCCCTCCCCCTGTAATGAGAGCCTTCGCAACATCAGTCAAACTGTGGACAATCAGTCAAACTTGAGAGGGTACAGACAAGTGGTGTGACTGGCTTGACTAGCTGAAAGGCAAATCTCGTAGCGTATCGCGTACCTGCGGGGGATATGTAGGCGCATTTATAAGAGAACTTCCAGTTATGTACTCTCACCCTCTAGCATTATACCCACACATTTAAAGGCCTGGAATGTATAATTCGAAGCTGCGGACCTGCTCACCTCGTACATGAGAGAAATCCAGCTCACACAAAAGCGTAGGAGGTGTCATCCAATGCTTGAACTAAGGGTGTCAGAGATACTAATTTTTGTCGACCTATCAAGCCAACTGAGAAATTACATAGTGAAACGTTCATGAAAAGGACCATACCATCTTATAGAGCAGGAAGCGCTCTACCAAATGACACAAAATTCATTGACAAAGCAATAATTCATAAGACAGTGATTCAAGATAGAATGATCAGTATAATAACTACTTGCACTCGGTGGTTCTGTTGTTAGGATATTGAGTTTCACCACAGATGAGCACACCAAGATAAGTGCCACGGGTTTATGTCAGACCTCAGAACTTGGGTAATTAAACTAAGCACAAATAAGGGACAATTAGAATATAGCAAAAGCAATCAGTGCATCAAATTGAACTTATTGAACTGTGATATGTAAATGAAATCTGAAATTACTTTAAGATTAAATAGAACGGTAGCAAAAATACGTAAAGGTTAAGCAACTTCAGTAAGAAGAAGAACTCAGTCAACCAATCACTAAGTGGTAAAATGACACCAAAAATAGGCCAAATTGCATAAATATCAAAACGACGTGAAGAGTGAAAAGTGAGAAGTGAATGAGTCAAAGACAAGCCTTTATATGCACTCCACAAGCGCCGCAGCTGTAGACTTCGACATCGTGTCCTTCCATACAAAAGAAGTGCCATCTGCGGAGCCACGTGCCGAGCCTAGCCTGGGAAGTGCTGAACGCTAAGTTGAAATCAAGCTAAATAAAAACACAAAGCTTGAGCTTACGGTGTATCAGTAATCAGTAGAACGCGTGAAAATCGCAGTTATCCGCGATAACCAGTCATATTTATGAGCCATCGTGATGCTACAGCTTTGGTGGGTTACCCGCTTTCCGCCACTTATGCCAGCACAGTTTAAACCTCGGAACCCCGGTATTGACTGGAATGTGATCGAAGAAGTCAATGATGTTGGACGACGGGCACCTCAATCGAGGGCGACAGCTTATGCAAAGCAGGGTTATGAGGCTAAGCCGGACACTCGCTAATTATCCTTCATCGCGATTTAGCGTCAACCTGAGTACTTACTCCCGGTGCGACTGCATTAGTCTTGCAATCGTAGATAGAAACGATAATCAAGTTGGTGCACAAGAGGATATAGGATTGGACCATTGATTATCACGCTACTACATCCTGACTCGTACACTTACCTGTTATTTCGAGTGTCAAGATGAAAAAAAACGATAAAAGTAAGAATAAAGTCTTCAATGCCAAGCAATTCATTTCTGAGATGCGGCACGCATTTTCCTTCCATTCGGAATCGTAGTGGCTTACTGAATGCGATGTGGCCTATACAATGACTTGCGGGGGCCAGCCGATGTACAAGTCAGTGTTATTATCCTCCCAGATAAATCTGGCACCAATTTACCGTCCCTGTAGGGTAGAAATCTTGGTTATCTAGCCGGAAGCCGGCCGATACGGGAATAGAATCCGGGTCAAGCGTGCTACTTGACACAACACCACTTCGCCCTAAAAAATAGAGTGAAAGAAAGAGTAGTAAAAAAGCCATATAGTTTTGAGTGGAAAAGGCAGTAATATGTTGAAAGAGTGTTGAAAGTAAAATAAGAGTAGGCACAGTCCGGCTCAGTGGAGGCCCTGGTACGTAACTTGTGCAGTCCACCTTGTGCAGACCTATAAATTCCTGTTGCTTAAGTAGCTCACATGTACCGTTTCGCGGGTCACAGGACTTTACAAGTCCCACCAAAATGAAACCTGTAAGTTTGCAGAAACTAGCGGAAAGAACTAATAAAGTGCAAAAATCCTCAAACTCCCTAAGCCGAATAGCGCCAAAAAAATTCGGCTTTCCGGCTCAGAACGGGGGCAAAGCAATTTTGTGGGTTGGTTACCTGGCATAGCATCAACCTTGGAGGAAGAAAACAGTGACATTTACATCAGTAGTCCCCTTATCACACTGCATAGAATTCGAAATTCCGAATACGCATTCAAATATAATATTAGAACAATTCGCGGAGGCCAATGTGAGTGTCCAGGCGCAGTCCTCGCGAAGGGACTTATAACGCTTTGATAGTCGGAAAGGTCTCCGCTCAAAGGAAGTGCACCTTCTCATAGGCCGTGTAATGGTAAATACCAATTTAAAGGCAAAGCCCGCGACCACAGATTGTGGGTAACGGAACCCACATAGGAACGAAAAAGGGCTAGGTATCTGATTAGCGGAGAAAAGCAGCAGAAAAACAGCCGAAAATGCCCTAAATAGGATTCCATATCGACCCCAACTTGTACATGCATGCAATGAAGAAAACGCATGTTTGTACGAATTTCCACTCGTCGTTATCATAAAGATATCAGCTCTTTTATCGTATCACCTCACTCTCACCATTCGGAATGGAGAGATAGCATAGTGGCTACTAGCTAGTAGCTAGCAGCCGGTGGGGGTCGGCATGGGCCTAATTGTTAGCTTAAGAGCGGAATTTTTGCCGATTTTCACTTTCTAAAGGTAGCGCAGCCTCCGCAATCTCCTTCCGGATCGTCTGACACATTTGAAAGGTCATAGCCTTATTTTATCGCGGAAAGTGCCTTTAAAGTGAGATTAGTTTGAAACATGACAAATGACATGAGCTGCTCCCTTAGAATACCTCGTCACTGAACTTCATATGCAAAAACGCGCGATCGTTGAAATTGGTTCAAAAAAAAAAAAAAAGAAAAAAAAAAAAAAAAAAAAACTAATAGAGAATTGCTGTCTTTAAACGAAGAATTCGAGGGCCAATCTCGGGGCACGTCAACGTGTGGAACACGAAACAGGGTCGTACTTGGGGAAAAGGGGTGCTTCACACTTAAAAGCGTGTTTTCCCTTCAGCTTGATTTCCCATTCATGCGTTGCTATAGCTTTTCTGCACTGAGGCAGCAACTTTGGAAGAATTTTGAGGGTTTGACTGTGCGAGGGCAATGTTATGATCAGAGAGTCGAAGCCGATAGAGGAAACGAGGGAAGTGTCCGTACTCCCCAAGAAAATCTCCGACGCAGGGTACAGCAATCGTTGTGTGAAACACATAGGAGGTGGGGGGGGGGTCGTACATTTTCCTGGGGAGGGGAGAGGGTCGTCAATGTGTCTTTGGAGACAATTTGCTGCGTTGGGAAGCCATTTTCTCAGGTTGTTGAATTTTTCCGCGTTGATTTTCCTGTTTCATGCGCAGCTATACATACCCTCGCTCAATAGCAAGGCTGTCAGGGGAAAGATCGAGAAATTCGGGAATCCCGAACTCGGGGAAGTGGGGGGAGGCTGAGCGAAAATCCTCTTATCCGTCTTACACTGGCATATACGCCCCCGTCGTCCCCCCCCAGCTCCACGCTGAAAATTTTTTGGATGAAAAAACTGTAGCTGGAAATTGTCGGGCAACATTGGTAGGTAGGTGTTGGGAAAGGGGTGGAGGGGTCGTATTGAGACGCCTCATTAGATGGGAGGCCACCTTCTTCGGAGGGGGGGGGGGGAAGGTGGTACTACACACCAACGTCATACATCACGATGCTGCACCTCTCCGACGACTGAGCAATGATGATCTTGTTCAGCCAATAAGTAAGCGAATTTATCTAAAGGACGAAGGTCTTGGCACGATAACCCGCGCCGGAACTTTTCCGGATTGCAGCGGCTTTCCTGCATAAAATCCGTAATTCATGCAATGGCGCCTCCAGCCGCATGCTCCTCATACTCGCCATAGTTTGCTTGGTATATCCTGTTCAATGAACGCGCGCCCCCCACGCTAGGGCAGTGGCTACTTGCTCGTTCCAAGTTTGGCGCATAGTCTGTCCGTATCGATTCCTGGTGACGTGGAACGACACATCGACAGCAACACAAGCCCAGGCACCCCGCGGTCAATTTAGATGGAACCAGCCATGGCCGAAGAGGAGAAAAACACTGCCCATGGCTGGCTGGCTGGCACATAGACCGCTACTATTGCGTCCTTGGATGCTCCTAGGATTTCTAGAAGGGAACTAATCTGATGGATGGTCTTTGGTTGTCGCGGAAAGTTCTCACGCGTTTTGTAGGTCACCTATTTTTTGTCTCACTGCGTGATAAAGAACTCATCTCCGCGCCCATTGCCTACCTCAGTAGCACATCCTGTAAGCACGACCTTTCCATTCCTGCCATCGGATGTATACATTGGCTTTAATCATTGCTCTCTATCCCCTTTTTTCAAAGATTTCCTTCAAGCATCCGTGAAACAGCGGCACTGTTCGGACGATTTTTTCTTCGACTATAAATTGGGGCAATTCGCAATCGAAACAGCTCGAACAAATTAACCAGGTGTGGGAGCCCAATAGTGCTAAAGAAAGCACTGTGCGGCATAGCAGCACATACAAAACAAATTTCGTTCTGGAGATTTTAGCCTTGAAGATGAACCTCATAGCGGTCGACCTAAAGCAATATCTGACGAGGATTTTAGGGGGATTTTGGAGGCTGACCCATCCCAAACAGTTCGAGAGATAGCAGAAGAGCTAGGCCTTGGCAAATCCACTGTTGCAGATGACTGGAACCTCATGTGGGAAGGTGAAAAAAAAACTCGACAATTGGGTGCCCCACAATCGGAGTGACCGGCAGGAATCGGCACGTCTCGAGGTTGCTTTTGCGCAGCAGAAACGACCTGTTTTTGGACCGAATTGTCACCTGTGATGAAAAATGGGTCATGTATGATAACAGGAGACGTTCCGGACAGTGGTTGGATTTTGACGAACCACCGAGGTAATTTTCAAAGCCGAACCCTCACGAAAAAAGATTCTGGTCACGGCTTGGTGGTCATCGGCTGGTGTGATCCACTATAACTTTTTATCACCAGGCCAAACCATCACAGCAGAACCCTACTGTGAAGGAATCGACGAAATGTACCGAAAATTTTTGTCAGCTGCAGCCAACACTTATCAAAAGAAAGGTTCCGATTCTTTTGCATGACAACGCCCCGCCCACACGTTTCACAAATCACTATCCATAAATTGAACGAATTGGGGGTTGAAGTTCTACCTCAACCGCCATATTCTCCAGACCTTTCACCAACCGACTATCACCTTTTCAAACATTTTCAGAACTTCCTTGCTGAAAAATACTTCATCAATTAGGACCAGGCAAAAAAGACCTTCGTAGATTTCGTGGATTCTCGACCACCCAGTTTTTCTTTGATGGGATTTCTCGACTGCTGTCACATTGGCAAAAGTGTGCTGATTCGAATGGTGCCTATTTCGATTAAATCCGATGAGTATTAAAAAAGTTACGATCGTTTAAAGTGAAACACCCAAAACGCTGAGAACTTTCCGGACAACCTAATAGTATCGCAGAGAGTCTGTGGCGGACTGTAGACAGCGTTTAGGATCATACGCACAATTGATGAGTGAAAGCACATAAAAGGAATAAAATAGTACTGCCAGATGGGGCGAGATGCGCGGTTCAGGAATCAAATCCCAGACCAGCTGTACTCCAGGGCAACTGCGCTTCCCATCCCTCTACGGTGGGTACAGTAGGGAGCGTTCAGTACACATACTTGTACTCCCCCCACCAAACTGTCATTGTACTTGCCGGATACGAGTAACGATCCCCAATCGAAGTCATAGGGAGCGGGAGACAGCAGAACAAAAAAGTAAGGGAGGAAAAGTTGGAACGGTCAGTAGGAGCATGTGACTGCTGCCAGATGCGACCAGATGCGCGGTTCAGGAATCAAATCCCGGACCAGCTGTAGTCCAGGGCGGCTGAGCTTCCTTCGCCGACTGACCGCGGTTCTACACTCAGCACAGACGGCGCCTGAGAGCCCGTGTTGCACATACACTTAGCTTGTACTCCACCCCCCCACCCCCCAGTTCAATACACTTGCTTGTACTCCACCCCCCCCCCACCCCCAAACTCCCATTGTTCTTGCGTGATACGAGTACCACGATCCCGAACCCAAGTTATAGACACGGCGCGTCCCAATCGTTGATTAACTCGAAGAGATTCTCTCTATCTATCCATTTAGACCAGCAATTGGGTACACTCAATTCGGCGATTGAGGCCTCCTCAACTCTAAAGAGGCGTTTTTGCCTCAACCCATATGAGCACGTTCCCGCACCCTCACCCCACTCTCTCCCCACTCTCGGAGCCATCTCTCGCCCGCCGTCGCTAGTCATTTTCCATCTGCGCTCTCTCTAGCGTTTCGCCGCCCGTCCCATGTGGGCCATTGCGTCAAGTATCCCATCGATCGCCCAGGTGGTTTGTCACCCAGGCGCACTACCCGCATCCTCTCCACCTCCCGCCTGCACCTGTCATTCATCACCCGTCCGGCCTTGTGGTCCACGCTCAGCCATTGGATTGACCCGTTTTTGCTGTTTTCCCCGGAGTTTTAGGCTTCTTCCAGCTTTTGCTGTTCAGAAATTCTTCGTGAGGGTTGTCTCAACGGACATCTCACGGTGGGGAATCGATCGTCGATCGGCTGGTGATTGGGAATGCACCCATGTGGGTGGCGACTGCCGCCCATCCAGCCGCCCATCGATTGGCCCCGTTTGGGGAGCGGGACAGAGCGCTCATTTTTCAATTCCCTCCTCTTCACATCTCCCTCAAGTACGGGTCTGGTCACTGGACTCACTCACACGAGCGCTGACGCTCACATTTCTCCACCAGTGAAGGAAAAATTTAGCGCTTTTAGGTTTTGTAGATCTCTTGGGCCCTCACTGGTAGGTCATTTAGGCCGTCATCAAACCCCGGAGCTCGCCCAATTTCAGGCTCCCCGTTCATTTGTTCTTCCATTCTAATCACTGTTCTTTCTTACTCTTACTTTCCCAATCTACAATCGAATTTCGGCACGAATTCAAACTTCATTTTTTATTTCTGAAAAAATCTTTTTTTATGCCGAAAAGATCAATAGGCTCCAAACATCGAATATTCTACCAATCGATAGTACTACCTGTTCTAACAAGTACTGCCAGCTCTTTATCTGATCAGACATGACGAACATGTTTTTTCATTAATTTGGAAATTTTCCCAGCTTACTCAACGTCTCCACGTGCCGAATCGATTTTTTCCGTATTCACCTCTTTTTTCCGTTGCTCTTTCCGTTTTCTCTTTTTTACGTTCCTTTTTCCTCGCAAGGCGCTAGTCGGCCATGAGGGGGGGGGGCGCATTGAAAGGACTACTCACGCAGAAATGAGATCGAGCGTAATGAGCAGGATTTTCGGGAAGAATATTATGGTGGATGGACGAACTTCCCAGTGAAAAAGGTGGTCTTCGATTAAGGTAATCCCAGTTTTGCTCGAGGAGTCCTTTAAACGCCACCCCCTCGGCGGATTTGACCTCGTCTTTTTCAAATTTGCTCACAATGGCCTGTGTTAGAAGATTTTCCTGTAAAAGCAGTCGGTTTAAAGAGTAACGCGCTAGCGCTGATTCACCCAGCAATCCAGGGGACCGAACCCTGAATGGGTTATGACGTTGCTAGGGAGCTCGCAATGACTGCTTCTTGAGGCTTCTGTTATCTCCCAGGTTCGCTAAAGTTTGATTTCCACCTGTGGTGAGTCTTAACCCATGAAGCTTCACCAGTCTAGATGGGTCTGCTGCCAACCCATCAACCTCAGGAAGATGAACTCTGTGCCCTGAACGGAGATCTAAACCCTAGATTTGATGCCACGTGAGAAGGCTCCACTCGTCAGCAGCCTGCAGAACGGCGCCACTCATCAGAGCTGCACCTTCGTTACACTGATTTAATCCTTTCAGAGCACGTCCTGCCGTTAGGGGGAAGTTCTGCGATACGATCCTCTCAACTGTCAACTGCGGGCGGTGCAACCCCCTTACGTACCATCTTCCCAAATTTCTAACTAGTGCCTCTTTTCGCGAGTTTTTTCCTCGAACAATTCATCTACTTTTCCTCGAAACAGCTATTGAGGAAGGGGGAGGGGGTAGTAAAGAGCGCACTTGAAACAGGAAAACCCGCGAAAAGTCACAACACTGAAATTTTCTTTCTCAAAAGAAAATACGACCGCACGCCCTTGCTAGGAATCTCCAACGTACGATTTACTAGTAATAATTTCTATCTGTCGCGATAATTCCAAGGTATCGCCTTTATCCTTTGGATAGCGTTCAACATATGTGTCTAAAGGCCTCGAGTCTAATGGTTTGAGAGTCTGTTTTGCCTGTCCTGAAATACCTTGGCGTGCCGGGCCTTTCGAAAGTAACGGCTGGCTGTAAATCATGGGCGTTGTCATTTCACGCTAAGTGCCCACGCCAAGGCGTTTTTGTAAAACGGAAGTCGGAAATCAGTAACGCAGTTCCTAAACACACGGTTGAATGAGAAAAAGATGAAGTAGTCCCCTCTGCTTCTTTCATGATTATTCGCGGGTCAGGAAATCCATAGTCCAAAGCCGTTGTTGACTGAGAGCAGGAATGCTACTGTTTGCAACTAGAGTTTTCACTTGGCCCTCTGTCGGTAGGTTGCATGAGGCACAGTGTTGTTCGCTGCGTATGCTGAGACATCTCGGGGGGGGGGCTGTAATAATTGCTGCAGCGCGAAAGCGACAACCATCGGTGGAGAACAGACTGGAGCGGAGCCAAACTCTGTCCCCGCGGACTCCAGCATCCCCAGCGAACCTCATATGGAGTCGTACTAGCGACTTTAATGGGAAAAATGTTGTTGGGGGTTACTTGTTGGGCGTGTATGGGTAGAGGCAAGTGTTACCGTTTCCCACCAACACGACCCGAGAGCCAAATTGCGGGTCGAAATTCATCCATGCCAACAAATCCTTTGGAAGCCGGTTAGCTGCTTGCAGCCTGTTCTGGGAGGATAGAAATTTTGTATGCTGGCTGGTCACCGCAAGTGCTTCATGAGCCAGACGCATTCAAACGCTGCAACTATTCTGCAGGGGACAGAACGCACGGCTTATCCTGGAAACGAATAGGCCGAAACCGGATTTATAAGTTAGAGACATACTACAGAGAAGTGGAGCGAGAGTGTTTGACATCCTTGGGAAATCCGTCTATAGCCTTTGTTGTGAAAAGCTTGTTGTGCGTCCACCACCCACTGAGCAGTAACGAGGAGGAGCCGGCCCATGGGCTCCCAGCTGGGTACCCATAATCTATCTTTTATTGCGCTGCATCCTCGCCCAAGGCATTTTGAGCATCGTTTACCCATCCACTGACGTATTCATAAAGCAGAATCCATCTAGAGTAATGAGAGGAGTGAAAGCACGAAGGCAGATGTCGCCGGGTAATTATGTGGCCAAACATCCGAAAGACCACCAACTGGGCATAGGTAAGCTGCGTTGTGACCCATTCTACAGAGTGGCTGCGCGAGGGCAATAGCTAATATCCATAGCTATGGACCTTTGTCTCACTTTGCACTGTATCTAGTACCTTTAGATGTACCCATTCGAAGATTTTTTTCTTAAGCGACAGTTGCAGCAGCCAGAAAAGCGGCTTGGAAATGACAAGCGCTCCCAATCAGCTGACTAGGTCAAGTTGAGAACTACCCTGGGCTAATCCAACGAAATTATTCCGTCTCTGCGACTGGAGATCTCGCAGGAGAGTTCACTCCTGTTACCCCGCCCACATCAAAAGTGAACTAGCCTGGATTGTGAGGGAACAGGGGCACCGTATCGGGATGGGTGAAATGAGGGTTTCAGTATGGCTCCCTCCACCCAGCCTCTCTACCAGCATACCAAATTCTTTCAACACTACCAACTTTCCAAATTTTTTTTGTTATTCTTCACGAACTGGCGTGGAGTGGGGAAGAGATCCCCTTTTGAATGAGTTGTCGCTAAACTAACTATCAGAAATAGTAGTTATATAGTAGTGTTGCGGCGCTTTCTGTTACGAGTGTGGGTGGCGAGAGGTGCACAGAGCGCTCTAAATGGGAAAAATACCCGGAGGTTTTTTACGCATTTCCGAAAATTCCTCTCGAAGACAGAAATTCAGAAGCGACCCCGCTCCCCGTCTCTCCCCCATCTCCGATGAGATTCTCCCAAGGTGCTGTACCCTGTGCGGGAAGGGGCTACTCATCGAATTCTCCATTACCATAGCTGCAACGTACGACCACTCCTATCGGACCACCCTTACGATAGCGCTTGGGAGGCAGCGTTCTAGATAACCTATCGCGCCGGGAGAAGGTCCGGCCACATTTTACGGGGAAACTACCTTGCTTTTTCACCTATTTTTTCCCTGTCTCTTTCGTGACCGCTTGAAGTTTACCTAATCGCTCAATGTTTTCGGTGGTGACCAAAGCGCTGAGCACCTTATTCAGGACCAGGGCATGTTCATTTGCTGAGGAAAATTTCTGCAAAACACCCCCCTCCCGCCCCTCAAGTTTCCTCCTCTGGTTCGAAACTCTTCCCGATACTGCTTGAATTTTCCAAGAAGCTTCTTTCCCCAAACTGTCGAAATGGAAGGGAGGGGAAGGTCGCTCTTCAACAACTACAAAGTTCAGCGTTCCACCTGCCAATTACGACCCTCACGCTCGAGATTCCCCCGTATACGACGTTCTCTGTTCAAGATAAGCAGGATGAGCTCATATCTGCTTTTATTGACCAGCCAAGTCAACGAGCCGCGCCTGAAGGCATCCATAGCTGGATTTTGGAGCACGACTAGATTATTCCGGGTTTAGGAACAGAACATTGCGTGCAGCTCGGAGGCCACTTCTTCACACTCTCCAGTCGCTGAGAACCAGCCCGAAATATTCGAATTTTCCCAGATAGCGCAGTCACTCTCACACGAATTGGCCA
>MU915121.1:0-10328 GCA_036418165.1 Cooperia oncophora
AGTGTGGTGATATTCCCATGTTGAGTTCATAGTAGTCAACTTAAGATGCTACTCGCTGGTCGCGGTGGTTGATTATGATGCTCTAGCGCCGAAACCGCGCCGCGACCGCGCGCTCGCAAAGGCCGGATGCTCAAGTGCGAGTCTGTAGTTTACCGTCACCCCCAGCTGGGGACCCATTTACCTCTCACATGGCAAGAACCAGGATCCAGTAATGTGAAATTGCAGTTCGTCTTTAAATAGTACACCAGAGAAGAAAACGAACCAAAACGGCAATGATGTCATTCTTTGTCAAGCAGGCAAACTTTCGTAGTTCAACTTCGAGGACGGCCCTAAAGCAATCATTTCCATTGACTAAGAAACGGTAACTTTTTCAGCGTGAATAAGTTTCTCATGGAATGTGTGTGAAATACGCTTACATGCGCGATCCCGGAAGCTCAAATCCCGGAAGTGGCGAGCGTGCCACTTGGCACGCACGCCACCTCTGCCTCAACGAAAGGAAAGTAAAATGTAATGGATCTTCAAGGGAATACATCAGCAAGTCCTCTTGGAGATAAAAAGAAAATTTCTCATATGAAAAGATGCAAGTGAACTGCTTTACTAACCTTGGATTACTAATGTTTAGGAACTCAAGCGATTGCGGTTTAAGTTTCGCGTAGGTAGCCGACTGAAGTGTAACCGAGTCCACGCGAACTTCAGCTCCTTCATCGATACGTAACTGTTTCATCATCTTGAAAAGAAACTTTCAGCATTCACTGCTACTATCAACACAGTGAGGCAGCTCGACTGTTAGTCAATAGTTACAGATGTGATGACACACCCACCCACTGAGGGAGATAACACTTCCCTTCTGGGGCTGAAAACTCTAAAACTCCACAGTTTGTAGATCGAGAATTCTCGCAGACTGACGACACCTAAAAACCACTCGAACTGTCCGCAAAATAGACAACTCATGAATTCCCTGTAACGGGAACTCTCACCTTGATAGCACATTGTATCGTATCAGATAATCCAACGCGGAATTTGGCAACAAAATCTATAGAGAACCAATTAGTTTCGAAGAACCATAAAGGAGTCTGAGTCTCCGTTGTACTCACTTTTCCACCATAATTCAATTCGACGACTTTAGCTGAATCCGCATCAATAAATGCAGCTGAATACGCCCGCATCTGACAACTATACCGACCACTATATCCGCCTCCCATACCCATCATACCACTCAGTATATTCATCATCTTTCTGCAATCGATAAAAAATGACCTGTGGGTTTTGAACTGCTTTGAACAGGACGGTACGGAAAACAAGCAAAACTCTAATGGCGATCATCTGAAATCATTTGCACAAGTTAGAAATCGGCCACATCCCACTTGTTAAAAAAACGGCGCCTTTCCAAATACAGAGGTTGGGATACATAGCACCTAAGCCAATCAAAACCACTGCAAAATTTTCCGGCATTAATGTGCTGGGGAGCGGGGAGTCGGGGTGGGCAAGCGCGCACCATCCATTGCGCCTCCGTGTCCCTTCTCCGAACCAAGGTTTAGGTTTAGACAGCACAGGACTCAAGCCATCGACCGGGAAAGTCTCGCAGGAAAGACACGGTCGCCACTGAGTCCTAACAATGAGCCTTGGATCAAAACTAGGCATAGAAGCACAGAAGCGCAGCCGAGTGGCAGCCAATTACTTCACTGCCCATTTTCTCTTGAAAGCGGTTAGGAAAAGTGACCTGCAAGTATCAGGTCGACGTTCTGAGCACTTCATCGCCTTCAAGGACTTGAAATGGCTCAAAATTCTCTACTTGTTACGTACTCGCGAGCACCCAACCGTACTTTTACACGTACTACACTCTACGGTCTACTGTGTCCAGGGTACAGCATCGTGATGTGTGAAATGGTGGTGTAAGTACGCCCCCCACCCTACGAGAGAAGGTCTCGATACGACCTCCACTTCCCTTTCCAATGCATACCTAACACTTTAATACAAGTTCCCAGCTTCCTAGCAGTTTTTCACCCAAAAAAATTCCGTCGAGGACGCGTGGGGTACATTGTACACATGAAACAGGAAAAATTATGAAAGTCAACAACTAGAAAAATCTTTTCCCAACGCCCAATGCAGCAAATTTCTCTCTACGCGCCATACCATCCACCCTCTCCCAACGACCAAATACGACCCCCCCCTCCCCAGCAAAAAAATACGACCCCTCATGTGTTTTACACGAACGATGCTGTACCCTGACTGTGTCACTCATCCATTCTATCAACAGATACGACATTGGTGAACCTGCGGAAAGGCCGCACGTCTCGCCAAGAAGCGTACTATATTTTGGAAAGAGGCTTTTCTGGTGTTGGAACTGGTTTAGGCAGGCGAACCTAGCTGATGGATCCTGGGTGTTATGAAAGAGGAAGCTTTGAGTAGTGTTCTAAGGCCTTGAAGAGTACGAAATGCTGAAGATTTCGTCCTAATAAACGCGGTCCCACCACGACAAATCTCTGCAACAAAACAATAAGAAAGGTACACTCTCTAGAATAACGTCAAGGTTTACTAGAATCGTACTGCTACTCATTTTTTTACACTGTTTCGACTCCGTCTGAGGTCATTTGAAAGCCCACAGCTAGTAAAAAGGGACAACACAATCGTAATCCGCCGCGCTCATGGGCATCGTGCGACGTCCCGCTTGCAAATGACGATGCTTCCGGATCGAAGTTGGCGACAGTAGACTATGTGCAACCCAGACAGCTACAGATGTCTACGATGGCGTAGTCTACATGAAAAGCGGCAAATTATCATTGTCTTGACCGTCTACCTACAAAAATAGGACAAATTTCTAAAAGCACGGAGAAAGAGACCGAAATTCCATTTTTTTCAATCAACTCTACTATTAACCAAGGGATCGCACGCACTCTCTAATAGAACCCGAACCACAGACCTTCTAACTGGTACCAACGCCCCTAACAATCATAACAGCTTTTAATAGAGACTACAGAAAAACTGAATTTAGCAATGATTGGCAAGAAGCGATATAGGCAGTGAAGTGAACAACACCAATTCGCAATTCAGCAACCACATAAGAGGTTAAATTTTATGGACTCCAAGCAATACCGTAACCAACAGTTCGAGCCGTTACCATACAAAAACAAGAAGCAAGCACAGTGTTCAACAACCAAGAAAAAAAATACTGTGCTGTCATGGAAACAAGAATGAAACAACGTTAACTACTTTGCGTGAATACTGTCATGTAAGGAATATAATCACATTTTAGATGTCCGTAGATGATTGCAGACAGGTGAAAGAGCAAGAAATTTCCCAACGAAATTAACCTATCAAATGCTTGGAGCACATGCGTAGAAATGCAAAAAAAAAACAAATGTTAGCTTGTATCTGGTGATTAGAAAAGAAAAATGAAACAAGTGTGAAACCGGAACCACTCCCAAGGCTTTATGCGTGGGCAACAAGAACAGTTAATAGTTAATATGCAGTATAAATAAAATTACAAACAGTTTCAAGTGACAAGAAAATGTAACAATCTCCCCTTTCCAGTAAACTACGAAGGATATGAACGTAAGTGGCAAAGTTAATCTTAATATGAACCTAACTCTGACATAGCAACCAGTTGAACACGAGGGATAGCTGAATTCGAGTTTAGCCATCAACCGGTTCTTCGCCTTCTGTGTCGCTCGAATAGGTACCATAATAACGATCTCCAAAATTACCCATTCCAGGTAGAACGTAGAAGTTATCGGAAATCTGGGGATCCACGGCAGTCGTTATGAGTCGAACCTGACGTGTACGTATATATTCCATTTCAATTAAAAATTCACTACTCTTCAAACGAAATCATGAGTTTTCAAATCAAATTTAAGACTTCGTTAACCATGCCACACTAGACACTCTTGCGGGCCACACTCAAGTACGGTTCCCGCCCACTATGAGAAGCTCCGCCTATTTCGAAGAGCACCACCCACCTCCGCAGAATACCTCAAATTAGCCAAAGTGTCGCACTCGTAAGGCGATTTGCCCGTTTTTTTTTCGACTCTGACCTACCAGTTGAAACCTTTGGAAATTGAGGCTATTTTCGAAAATCGGCGGGGCTCCTCGTATTTGGTGAGACTTCCCATACCAGTTACATGAAAACTTTGGAAATGATCACAATTTCGAACAAAAGGCGCGAAAAAGAAATCACAGATTCAGTTGAAATTTATTAGAAGTAAACATCTGGAGACCGAATCAAAGTTCAACCAAGCGTTAGCCCTGCGAAAAGAAACACAACAAACAACTTCGGGAACGCGTATGCAAGAGCATGAACTCCCGGTTCAGACATAAGCAATGAAAGGACGTAAATGTTATCTTCCGGCACGTCATGGTCAAGGAGAATTCGAATAGCCATCATAGCTGCTGCACCTGAAATGCAACGTTTTACTAACGATGCATTAATATAGTCCATGTTTGAGTTTGCACTATCGCAAAGGACGCACGAAGACGCAAGGACTCATGAAGATGAACATATAGAGGAAGTTGAGCGCATCTGTGATGAGTTGAGACTCGCCTACAGAGGGCGCAACATGTCCCTCAGGCCATGAGGTGATTCTTCCAAAAAGTTGTAGTTCGGTCCCGGAGCACTTCAGTTACCGGGAAAAGGCAAGTTAAGATCAGCAAAGGGACACTGACTGGGAGGGAGACGGAGTCAGTCTAAGTGGGGCGTGGGCTAAGATGACGGGGCAAACTAAATATTCAGATACGGTTACACGAAGCACAGCAGAAAGTAGATTAAGGTCAGCAAAGTGCCAGTGGGCGAAAAAATGGAGACGCACACTCAGTGGGCATGGCCTGTGTCGAGGTGAGCGGGCAAGAGTCAAGAATCTGTATTTCTGTCCCATAAGTCTGGATATAATTAAAAAAAATCAAAAACACTGGACTGTTATGGAACAATAGAAGGAGACAATCTTTCGAATTTGCGGAACTTTTTCTAGTCGGCCTAGTTCCGTGGCGATGGTAATGATCAATCCAACAGCAAAAAATATAAAGCAAACATGAATACAGCAAAAAAATTAACGAACCAGTCGCGACTGTCGCATCCAGAAGCATCACTTTATACTTGTCAATATCTTTTGGCAGACGGAGGTAGTAGAGCTCTGGTTCCATGGTCTTATCATTCGTTTGAATCAATATTTTTCCCATCTGAACGACGAAGCGTACAGCACAGACATAAGCAGTATTACTAAGAGGTATTGGTACGTGACAAGACAATCGTAATGTCACGCTGGACATGGTCATCAGGTCACGCACATGAGAAAGAACTGTCCTGCCCGGCCGTTCGTATCTCTATGTTAAAAGTATGGGAGCGGTTGATATCACGCGGCATGGAGTCCTGGCCCGGCTTGAATTCGCATGAGTTTCGCCGCTCCAATTAAAAAACTGATGCACGATGAGAAGCTGTCGCAAACGGCCGCGCGCGACGATGCACAGATTACGATTGTCTTGTCCATCTAACAAGAGATACTGCTAAACAGAGTGTTTACCTTACAATCCTTCACAACCGCTCGTAGAGAGTTCTCCATAGTCTCCCCTGCTCTCATTATTGCTATCCCGCAAATCTTGGCGCATTGACGACGTCCTTTTACCCTGCAAAAGTGGTAAACGTGAAATAGCCCTCTGGAGAACGAGAAAATCAACTAAAAGGTGAAAATTTAAAGAGGGCTGGTGCAAAGCAGACGCTGTGACGGAGGAGATCTTCGCTCAAGTCTGAAAGGAAGGGAGCTCCGGAGAGGACAAATAGTTCCACTGGGCAAAAGAGGTTTCACACTACCTTTTTTATGATGATATCCGTTTTGCATGAGAAGCTCTTCGAGTAAACAGTCGACCTAAGCTATTTCGAAAAAAAAAGTACGACAAAAGCAGAAAGGTTCCGTCTCTCAAGTAGTGTTCTCAATCAAAGTTCAGAAGTTCGGCAACTTTTTCGTGAATAAACTATTTATAGCAAAAAATGTGAAGACAGCTCACTTTTGACCATTGTTGAGCTCGATCTCTACATCTTTATACGGCATGAAATTCATGGCTTCTTCAACAAGAATGCGTGTAAGGCGCTCAGAGTAGAAAATCAACTCATCTCTAAAAATATTAATTTTAGCCAATAATATAAACATAGAGATTGTTACATTCAGCCTAGGGTCAACCTTAGGAATTTTGCGGTGAAAAGCTACACTAATCGGAATTCAAACCCGAAAAAAGGCCCTTGACTCGCTGAAAAAGACAGTTCTCAAACTTTGCGAAGTAGGAACACTCTTTGACAGAAGATGGCAAACGAAACCTAGGGATCTGATTAGCTACTGATCCTCCCACACAGGATTCATGGCCTTAAGAATTATTCCACTTAACCCGCTTGTCGATCATCCGTATTGGATCATCCACATTTGTGGAGCATGAACATGCCCTAGATGCTAAATTAGATTTAGTGCCCTAGGCCTTGCTCATGCTCCCTAAAATGCGAAATATCTGAACTAGGAGGTTCTACGTAAAGCTATTTGTATTATTCGGCTTCTCTCTTGTTATAACTCCAGCATTTTTGTTCACTTTCTTGATGTGCTGAAGCCCTCGAATTTTTTAGCTGGATCCATTTATTTAATGGCTAGATGTTTTTGACCGCAACGCGCTGCTCAGAAGGCGAACAGTAAACTGTGCTATTTATCTACAGCACAATGATAGTGCGGTGGAATTCCCAGTTGAAGTAAGAACAATTCGTCCAAAACTTTAAGACAAGTAGTATTTCGGCATGCAGTTGGATGGGAGGCATAATATTACAATGCATATCTTCTACAGCCACCTCCTGAGAATCTTTCGCTTTCTGTGAATACAGTGGTTCACTCGTGCCAGCCTCACAAGAGTTCTATCACAGTAAGGTTGGTTACCTAACATGTATGAAAAAATAGCCAAACTGCAAAATGCCCACCTCCTTAGAGGAACAGTCTGGCTGGTTACTTGACATGTACTGAAAAAAGTAGCCAACTAAGCCGCAAAATGCCCACCCTTCCACCTTTAAGCGGAACGTGCCTTTTATCTTATATAAACACCTTCGGGCCAGCGTTTATACCTTTGTGACGGTAATAAAGTGGACAACTGAAGCAAAAAGCAATTAACAGAAATTGCAGAATTAGGAAAAGCAGTATTGACGAAAAGGATAAGTTACGTATCGATCTGTTTCCGCAATTCGTCAACTGTGCAACCCTGCAATTCTTCAATTCTACTAACTCTTCAAATCGATATGTATCTAATCGCTTTGGTCAGTATGTCGTCATTCCACTCCAGTGCGTAAATGTCAAGATTGCAAGGAAAAGCTTACCTTTTCGTGTACTTGTTCCGGATAAACGTGTGCAAACCACGAACTTGTGGTGTTTCTCTGATGATAGTAAGACTGTCAGGCAATTCATCAGGGAGCTGACTCTTGTCACATCCAATGTGGACGACATTGTGAATGAGCTGTTTGGTCATAACCTATAGCACAAATGGTGATCAGAGTAAATACGAACCGTAGCATTTCGTGACTCACCTCTTTTCACCAGTTGGGTCATCACTTTCGTCTTCGCAATGACGATTGATTGCCACAACTCATTGCCCCACGCTCGTGGGAAAAAAGGAAAATGTAATCAGCAACCTCATTCCTGTGCGCGGCTAATACGTTCGAATGCCGGCTGTAATGTTATCGGCTTCTCTCTAGAACCGCGCTATCACTCTCGCGTCTGCCACATCACACAATACTTGTTAGCTTACGAAAACCTGATAATTCTCAATAATAATGACAGCTAGCTACCGTAGATTTTTACCTAATAAATCTTCTAAATACAGTGTGCTCACTGCAGAATGAGGAGCGTGTCTAGATGGGGTGGTATCTGAGCGCGCGCCTATAACCCGCACTCCAGCCGGACACGTCCTTCAATCGCGCAGCGAACAAGAACTCGTAACTCCTAAATACGCCACGTTATTAAAAGCAGCGCCCGCAGTTCAAGTATGCGATTAATGGGGCTCAGACAGTAGATAGAGCAGGTAGCAAGTAAGTTCAATATACGAGAAAAAATGCAAAGAAAAATTCGGATTAGGGTGGGGGGCGAGCCCTTCACGAGGGCGGGCGCCGCTGCTCTCCAGCCATTTATGTGAGTGGGAGAACTAAGCACGTCCACTATCCTCTTGGCGCTAGCTGCGATATCCAAAGAGGGTGTGGAACAGCAAGTGGGACAAGGGCGTTCTCCAGCTTAGGGAAGGGGCACTTTGCAATTCCGCCAGTTTCTTTTGGTGGTCCATATTGAACATTCTAGTGAAACTGTAAAGTCTTGCAAAGTTGCGAAATGTTACAAGTGCGCCAATTTGGTGACAGGAATTTTCAGGTTTCTACAAGATGTCCCCGTACAAACTTTAATGAATACAATTTTGTGCTCCCACCAAATGATACTCAGCGGAACTGCGCTGACTGCGATGAACCAGCAGATCTAACATATAAGGGCATTCTTCACGTCTGCGACCCTCTCGCGGGAAGCGAGCGGTTTTGGGAGGAAAAAGCAAAAATAGTCATCGATCCGAAAATCGCCAACAGCTAGTTCCGCCGAACCGCCGCGGTTGGGAGGTAGGGCGAAAAGCGAAAAATGCGTATCGATTTCGCTGGCGAGAAACGCCGGAGCGATCGAGCTAGCGTTTCGTCGAAGGCGAAAAACGTCGCGGTTTGGCCCGCCCGTCGATACGTATCAAAAGCTTTTCGCCGAACCGCCGCGTTCCAGAGAAACGCTGGGCCGCAGACTGTGAACAACGCCTAAGAAAAAAAAATAGACGGACAGTGGACATGACTAGGAAAAACAAGCCACAAAAAGTACCGCAACAGAAACTGGCAATGAGGATGACAAATAACGGAAAAATGCAAAGCGAAGATTTACAGAGAGACCAAGGGGGCGGGGGGGGGGAGCTTGGAAAACATTTTCTCGACCTTCCAACCGAAATTCACCCTTTTCCTGAAGGCGCCGTTCACTACTGGAGAATTAAACGTTGACTTGACCAAGGGATAAGTACTACAAGAGGTACCTTAACAAATCTAAAATACTGATCAAGCACACCAACGGTGTCACGACCTCGCTCGTTGATATCACGATTTAGTCGTCGAGCTAAGCGCACGTCACCATCCGTGTCCACAAATACCTTGAATACGACTACTTTTCGAACAGAATTACCGTAACATCCTCTGAAAGTAAAACCTTCATATCCATCATGGCGGTTATTTCTGGACGATGGAAAGCGAGGATTCCTTCGAAAATCAAGACATCTGCGCCGTACATCACCTAAATTATAGTTCGTTGAGAATTACCAAAGCAGTCCTTTTTAAAGCATAAAAGTGCAGTTTGGCTTGGTGGGGGCAAGAGGTGCTAAGCTACAATCTTTACAAGCCGTCTTCTGAAACCTGCAAATTCTTGTAACCAAGGTGGTTCACTCTATTCTAGTCAGCCAACATGACAAGTGTTCATGGTTCTCCCCAGAGTGAGGCTTGTTAGTTACCATAAACAAAAAAAGGAACTACCGAAAGTGCGAAATGCCCCTCCCAAGCCGAGCTGCGCCTCTATCAATTGCAACCATCGAATTTTCGAATTCCAACCTTTGGATTATTATCCCGAGAATGAGTGGTGAAATCGTACACTGGTACCTCACAACTCTTTCCTTCGCGGAGCCGAGTTAAAACCTAGAAAAAGCAAATTGAGTATAAAGTAGAATGCAGAGAAGAAACTTGCAAAACCCAAAAAAAACCTCAAACAGCAGATCGAAATCGAAGGCATTGGGATGGTCAAAATTGTAATTTGATTCTTCTGCAAGAGCGTGCTCTTTCTCGTTCAGTACCTATGGAAGAAATCTTGGATAATCTGTTAACGGGATCTCTAAACTATATTCTACCTTATAAAAGCTATCCATACTCAAGATTGTCACCCACGGTATCTCCAGCTTTTCAATGATCTTCTCTGCAACTGTGGTTTTACCACTGGCTGAACTGAAAATGAAACGAGTGAACAGGGCAATTTTAGGTCTTCATGGAATATAAAGCCAACTTCAAAGTTTAATTACTAACAGAATCGCCGGTCCAGATGTAACGCAGCTCTGTTATCCTTCTGGGAGCTCGAAGAGATGTCATTCATCTAACATATTAGTGAGATCAAGGTACGCTCTGTTACCGAGGGAAATTTTTTGCAAAATACGACTCCCCTGCAAGTATTCCACTCTGGTACGACGCCTCTTTCACCATTCCACCTATCATCCCTTCCACTTTCCAAAAATTCCCCCCAAAAACCTGCCGACGAGCGTATGAAATAGAAAAA
>MU915122.1:0-18301 GCA_036418165.1 Cooperia oncophora
TGATATTTTCTTCGTGGGCATCGGACTGAAGGTGAGCGCTGGCGGTTACATCGAGCAACTCGAGAAGAATATCCTCTCCACATGTCGTCGCCCGTACCTTCTTGGAAACTTTGTACTGCTACAGGATTGGGTGACACCACATGGAATCAAAGGGCGTTGGGAAAACTCTTGCCTACTTGGAATGGAAGGGCGTTGAGTACCTGAAGAAGGTGGAATATCTAAGCAGGTCACCTGACCTGAACCCCTCAATTACCTGGTTCGGGCGGAGTTCAATAGGGTGGTCTACAGTGGCGGAGAAATCAACGATCTCGCTGAACTCAGGCACCCACTCACGGTCGCGTGGCAGAATCTCTCGATGGCGCTCCAGAAGGCTGTGGCGGAGTATCATGATAGTATTTAATTTAATATGATGGTAGAAATCTCCGATAAGAATCTATGAAGTGTAACTTATAGCGTCTCGAAAGTCAAGGAGGAAAAAAGTTTTTTGCCCCCCCCCCTGTATAGACGATAAGGCTCTGACTAACTCGATAGTGATGAAAAAAGCTGAAGAAAACATGCCAATGCCGTAAATCGAACCCCATTCCGATCTAATTTTGTACGTATGCCCAATTAACTCCATCGCCAACACTACGCCCTCAGCCGCACAGCTGATTCTTCCCGGTAAGAACTTTACGGAGCACTGGAAAAAAGGAGGGTCCAGCTGAACCAGTATTTACGCTAATGCACCCTCCATTACAATTTTTTGCTGCGAAAACGCAGTACAGGTTGTTGTCGTCGCGCGACACAGCTTGCCCTCCGACGCCATATTTTCAACTCCTACACCTGATCGCGGGACTGTAAATTCGAGCTTAGAAGCAAAACTGCAAAATGACCAAATTGTCAAGGTATATCCCGTCTCACCCGAGTCCGAATCCGTCCTATTGGAAGTACTTATGACCACTCACAAGTTAGCGGCACGTGAGTAGGGTCACAGCTTGCCAGCCAGTTTGAGATATTTTTATGAGTTACTATGAAATCAACTGCAAATGAAAACGGGGCGTTACCACGGACCAGAAAGAAACGGAGAGAGGCAGCTGAGAGAAAACGCCGACAATGAAGTGCCAGTCGCATCGTGGTTGTTGTTGTGTTTGTTCATTGTGCCAACGACGCTGACGGGCCCAGAACCGGTCACGAGGCATTGCCCTCTCGGCAACCCCCGGCGGCAGCGGCATACTAAACGAATTTCTAGTTCACGTTCAGCATTTCTTTCGATCTGCCCATCAATCGTATTGCAGTTCTCTCTTCTACACTACACTATTGAGGTTTGAAAAGCTTTATATTCACCTTGAGTTAAGCGCGTTCCTGAAGCATCAGCCCAGCTGAAAATTCCCCTTGGGTCTACGTAGTGCAAACAAGCGATAATTGGGGGGAAAACAGTATGAAACCAGATGCGCAGTGATCAGTGAAAGACTGCTCTTCGTCTCTCGGAGAGTATTGGAACGCTTTGATTGTTCGTTTCGAACAAAAACCTCTCCTCCGAACAGAAAACGTTTCGACCGCTCCCGAGCTCATTCTGTCTAGAAACGTACTTCAGCGCTTCCCAGAATTGTGCCGGCTTTTGCAACCTCTGCCAGCTACAGAAAACGTCACGGGTCGCCCTCTTAGCGGGGCGTTGAACAACGCTGACCGAATGTTCATTATTCTTGCGTAGCATTCGGGTTTTCTTCGCGCTCCCTTTCTTTTGTCCGCTCAGAGTACTTATAATAGATCATTCATCATCAGGCCTACCACAGTATACAAACAGTTCAAGGGTCACAAGATAAAGATCGTTTTGGAGATTGGTGTCCATCACACACATCTCTTCGCGTTTATGACGATCTTGAAGCCATTTCGATGTGTCGATTGCGCTGCATCCACTCCGTAACCTTGCTTCCTCGCATGACTTTTCTCATGACTGTCTTTCATATACCTACGTGTCTGCCTCCGTCTTCGGTTCTAATCAGGACTCGTCGTACGTTGAGAGATCGGGGTCGTGTTTGTTTTAAGTCCTTAGGAGGAGGGAGTCCAGGTGGAGTGTGTTTGCATCTGAGAAATGTTTTTCGGGTTCTTGATCTTCTCTCGGTTTACGGATTTTCTCGTTTCCTTTCCCAAAGTACGCTATAAGATCTCCCCCTCCCTCCCCCGCTTGATGATAATGGTATGTAAGACGAGAGATGGTGAAGGGGCCGTGCCATAGGCGTAATTTTCAAAGCGAAGGCCCAGTTTTGTAAAAGTTTCCCCCAGCGGCAGGACGCCCCTGTCTACTGGAAGCCGCTAGTCAGGGCACATCATTGGTCACATGATTAGTTGGGGATTTCGAGTCTGTACGACCATCCCCCCCCCCCCTTTTTTTTTTTGAGCGTTGCCGGTACGACCTCCCCTCTCAACAATGACCTAGTACGACCCCCTCCCCAATTACAACGTCCGTAAAGCGAGAAAAATCTACTATCGGATAAATTTTTCCCAGCCCAAATGACCCCCCCCTATTGAGGATTCCCCCAACAATGAATGATGCCCCGCTGCGATGCGTTCGCCAGTTACTATAGCGGTCATATCGCTCGTACGTCGTGCGTTCCAGCGGGGGGGGGGGCGAAGGATTTAGTCGCTGTAGGAAAGGCCGATTCGTTTATTACGTTTGGGAAAAAGCTTTTCGGTTGTTGGGCATCTCTCGTTTCTTATCCAGTAGCGAACGTAACGTTTTTGAGAAAATTAAAAAATGGGGTGGGGAATAGAGGGGTCGAAGCAGAGGAGGAAATTTAGAGGGGGAGCGAGTCGTTTTTTGCAGGACAGCAGGACGGTTTACCTTGGTGTCAAATCGTTTTTTCTTTCAAGAGATAGCATTCATTCTTATCAATTATGGAAGGGCAAGAAGGAGGGAGCTATGCCTTTGCTGTTTATTGGCTTGATATTTTGGGGTTGGCAAATATTGAGTTCATTTTCTACCAAAAACCTTTTGCATGTTTTCTGTGCCAGGGCTAGGCACAAATTTTCTGCTCCTGTCTTCATTCAGTAACATATGTCACTATCTGAATTTTCGGCGCAGTGTCGGCATGGTCGGTGGTGGAAAGGGAGGGGCGAGGGAATTTTGCCACTCGCTACTTCCTTTCGTCGTGTCGCCATCAAATAGTGATCTGTGAAATGTTGTGAAGCCGTGATGTGAAACTCCAAAGTCTATGAAGCCCACTTGTCATTTCTAGTAAAGACTACCCGCTAACTCTTGTAAAGCAATGAACGCGGACGATGGGAAGTAGCTAAAGTGCCAAATGCCCCCCTCAAGCCAAACTGGTCGTATTTTTTTGAAAGACTGTGTTGCTCTATCCATCATGTCATCGACTCAACAAATGTATTCAACTCTTCCGAGACACATCAGGACTATCACATTGTGGAAAATAGTCGAAAACTGTTGCAATGAACAATTTTCCCCCTATTTTCCTCCTCTCTGGTTCGGCACACGACCCCTTTACCGTCCCACCCCCATCTGATTACCTTTCAACAAAATTTTTTCTCCAGCGGCCAAATACAACCCCCGGGTACTTCTTCTTTTTTCCTTTTATTTTGACGCATGATGCGCTAGTTCTCCGGGGGTAGGGGCTCCCTTCCAACCCCCGACATGTTAAACTGCAAGCTTAGTAGCTAGGAGAGGGGAGGTGGGGTACATAAAGCACGTGAAACAAGGAACACCGAGAAAAAGCCACAACCGGCCAAAAAAAAATTTTTCAAAAGCAAAACAAGCTTTCACTCCGCGCCCGAGATACCACCCACGTCGCTGGAGATTCCCAACGACGACATGCCCTGGGGGGGGGGTGTTGGGAAGAGTCTGTTCAGAGATGCAGTGCATATATTCGCTCTGTTTTTTTGGTGGGATAGTTCCTGCCAAACTTTTCATTCCTCCACTCCTTTTTTTATTTCCATCACTGTAGTATTGTGCTGCCCAGGAGCTTCCTTTGAAATACTAGAGCAGAATATTGACCAAAATTCGCTGCAAAAGGCTCCAAAGAATAATCGGAAGGATTCAGAACCTCCTTGCAATCGTAGGTGCCGAACACGGAGCGCCCAACTTTCTTTCACGACACGTCTCTCAACGATCTGGACTCACTTCAACTACACTGAGTCAACTACATTCCATGTCGGGGAGGGAACTTCCTCATCCCGGAAAGGGTGTCGCTACGGACTTTATTTAAGCAATGGTTTTATCGATTCGTTTTCGTGAGATACTCGCATTTGAGACCACTGTCACATAATCTTGTGACTGGACAGCCATATGATCACAATTGTCCCGAAACGGCAGTAGCCACCAAAAGCAATAACCCGAGAAAGGGGAGAGCGTAGAAAGGCGTTGTCAGTTAAAGGCCACCGTTCCGCGAACGCAATTGTGGAGAAACGAACTCAAATAGGCCACACAAAAAGTCGCTAAGTAGCTGATATAGCGGCAGAAAAGCAGACAGAAAGCAGTCCCGAAATGTTGTTAGCAGAAAGGATAACATAGTGGTCTACCTCAGTGCTGCCAGCCGGGTGAGGGGGTCGGCATGGGCCTAAGGGGTGTCCATGGGCCTAATTAGTCAGCTTCTAGCGGAGTTCTTGCCGTTTTTCACATTTTGAAAGTAGCGCAGCCTCAAAAATCGCCTTCCGGATCGTCCGACACATTTGAGAGGTCATAGCCTTATTTTATCGCGGAATGTGCCTTTAAGGTGAAAGGTATAAAATGGTGTGTATAAGCGGTTATGCGTGATAAAGATACTCGCGGTGTCCATTGATTGCGGATTATGAGTGAAAGACGCTGTTGAAACACAACGGCGATTCTTCTGTAACGGCACCGCAAACGCGGGGAAGGAACCGGCTCTGGGGACAGTTTTAACACTACGCCCAGACTTCCATGGTTGAGGTCGACCAACAGTCGGTTGACCCTTGCTCTGCTGTTAGTTCTTCACATTTTCCGCTACAGCTTTCTTCTTATAGATCGTTTTATTTATAAACCTCCGATTTCGTCTAGTCGGTCTATACAGCCTTGTTGTTTGTAGATCTTTCTCTGTCTCGGTCTATATGCTGCACCCTCTCCCCTCCCCCTTCCACGGTATAAGGAGACAGCCAGTGCTCTCAAAAATGAGGGCACGTCGTAGGGTCGTTTCGCTTTTGGAAAAAAGGTTTCTCGGTTTTGGCTCCTTTTGATTTTCTCTCACCAGCGCTCTATACTCCCTCCTCCTTGCCCTTCATTCCCCCACCCCTTCGCTAGATGATACTTTCTTGAGAATGGCACAATAAAAAACAGTGTAATTTTTCCAAAAAAAGAAAGTCGGGAACAATCTGTAGTGATGTTAGTAGATATGGAGGGCAAGGTTTTGCTGCAAAGGGAGAAGTTTTTGAGGGGAACGTTCTGCGAAAATTGTAATTGTTCAATGGCAGGACGTGCCCTGGTTATTGGGGGGGACGGGGGGGGTGTGAACGTAGGAGGGAAAGTGTGGGAGAGAGGCGCCGCTGCCGGGGACAAATAATGGTTCTCCTATAATATGAGAGGGCAATAGGTCAGTTATGGATGACTTTAAATAGCACTCTGATTTGGGAGCATCTACAAGAATGCATCATGGATCCAAAAGAGTTCATCGTTCAGCGACCCCTCTCAACAGTAGAATTCACCTGTCTCTATCATCATTTCTTGAAAATCCTCCGATGAAGAAATCAAGGAAGATAGAATAGATACTGCTAATAATTTATGAGTAGCAGGGCGTCGGCAGCATTGAAACTCGATCCAAAAATCTCTGGGGCAGCCATGTTCTCGGTCAGGGCAGAACTGGGCTATATCGCTGTCGCTTAAGACCATTTCGCTTCGCTTTTTAGTCACTTTCCCTCCTATTCAGCATCCTTCATACCATTTTAAACAAAGTATCAAGTAACCGCGCCTTTGAAAGCGTTTCTGGCACTGAGGGCAGGGTATAAGGCATTCTACAGCATTTGCAGCAATTCACGCCGCGTGAATTGCTGCAAATGCTGTAGAATGGACATGGAAGGGGTAGACGTAGGAGGCAAAAGTCTAGAGTGTGCTTTGCTGGGAAGTGCCAAGGGACTGGGCTTGGCGCGGCGCCAGCCTGTTTTCCACCAATGTAGAAGAGGGCAAGCGATCACAACTGGTGTGGAAGACTACCCAGCTCCCTGCCCCCCCCCCCACCTCCACCCTGACGTCCTCCCAGCATCCTCAGCGGATGAGACTTCACCATCATATTCGTACCCTCTTTCGTTATTTGAATAGCTTATTCCGACATTTCAGAGAATTGCGGACCTAAACAGTGACGGAAAGTCGGACGCATGAGGACAGCATCGCCGCTTACAGCGCTGCTAGTCGCCGTAATCGTCGTGCACTGTACAGCTACGGTGAGCTGGGTAATAACTCCCATTACCCCTATATTAAGAACTGAAGTCAACATGGTGCCTCAGTTGACGAGGGGGGGAGGCATTTCTGCACTTTCGCTGCTTCACCAGTTCCGGTTTAATACTTCCATTTTGGTGAACGCCCATTACCCCTATATTGCTCTTGTGAAGCTGGAGCAAGATCATTGTCCACGATGTTACGTAAATACACGAAGGGTAGCCGTGTAATTGCGTACCAATGGTGATTACCGTAATCCTACGCCTGTTTTTATTCGCTACAGGGTGCTTTATATTGGTCATTATTACGTGCCTTAACGAGGAGTTCTTCGTCAATATTGCTGTGGATGTCAAAGAAACCATTTAATGCTTCTTCTGACTTTGTACTATCGGCACGGCACTCCACATCATTTGTCGTAAAAACCGCGAAGGATTTGGGATGGATAAGGAAGAATTTGCTACCCATCAATCAAAAAGCATAGGTGTTTGCAGGTTGCTTGACCAGGTGTTTCACCGGCACCGTGCGGGATCCTAATCGTCGTTATGGGTGTATAAAGTTAAAGCAACGGATGAAATGTATGTGTGCGTCCTCGTGGACCAATTGCTTTTAGATCTTGAGCGTCGGTATCTTTGCGTTGTGCTTGATCTTGAAAAGCTTCACATGAGTTTCGTTCCATTTCGTACATTCAACTGAAGAAGGCATTCAAAATTTTGAGTATTCCTAAATATTGTAGCATCGGCGTTATGGAACAGAATCGCGACGGCTCCCTCATCTTGTGAGCTTCTACAGGTCTTGAATGTCTTCTGTGGTCTTCAGCTTGGATGTCTTGTTCCTAAGCGCAACGAAGCGGGCTGATTAAGTTCGCGCGTCGAAGGCTTCCCTTGCCACACGACCAGCGAATCCTCCTTCGAGATTAGTAAAGAAAAGGGATCACTAACAAAAAAACAGGGAATAAAGCAACCACCAGTAAGGTGCTCCTTTTTCTCGTCGTGTATCCTTACCTGCCCTAGCACACCGTTCGGCACCAAACTCACTGGAGTCGAAAAAAAACATATGGAGCCGTCGCTGGTGGCGCATGCGTTACTCTGCGTTCATACTTTGCGACAGCGTCCACCAGCGTTTCGAGCGAGCGCCACCGGCTAGGACAGTATAGATACCGATCTAGTGAACGCCCGCGTCTACCATCGTCCACCACCGTCCAGGAGTCAAGAGTATGGGGAGGTAGGAAGGTAGTAGACAGCTGGATTAGACGTCGTGAAATTGCGGCGTGTGCAGACGCACCGTACAACTGCATACCGCAGTCTCCCAACGCCTAATCCTAATCCTACCTTCCTACTTCTCCATAGTCTCCACTCCCAGACGCTGGTGAGCGCTGGAGTTTGCTAGGAGCGGTAGATGCTAGTGGTCGCTGGTGGACGCTGTCATATAGTATGAAAGCTTCAGCCTTAGATGGTGCCAGACTTAAAGGATGTAATGTTCATGTTCAGGAAGCCAAACTTTCAGTATTTTCAGACGAATCGAAAACGAATTGTGGCCTCAACTTCGGCAGTAAGGGGTAAATAGTGCCAAGAACTGCAGGGTGACAAACAGGACTAATTACGCATTGATCTATTTCCGCAATTCTGCAAGTCTTCAAACTGATCCGTACTCAATCGTTTCCAACTTTGCAATTCTACATCCCTTTAGTTCGTCAATGGTTCAGTGATAAGTGACGGGGAGCCGTGCCGACAGTAGTACAAAGGTAAAAGAGTATAAAATGATCCCTTCGAAGGGATTATGACAAAGACCCCCGTTAAGACACTTAATGACCAGCATACAGTAGCTTGCGCTGCGCTCCATAGGCGAATAAAACAGTCGTGGGATTACGGTAATCGCCAGTGATGTGCGATTACACGGCTACCCTTCGTGTATTTACGTAACATCATTTTGAACCTCTATGGTAAAATCCGTCAACTCACGAAAACGCTCTCGAGATAGGTCGAAATGTCGATGGGAAGTAGCAAAAGTACAAAATGCCTCCCTCCACGTCAAACTGCTACTTGCTTCTGCCTTCCGAACAAGGTTGGTACTTAATTCGAATGATAGGGTTTGACATTTCTGGCCCACGAACCCCAACTTTCATTTCTAAAGGCTTCTTGGTGGTGCGGTTGTTCCGCGCCTAATTCTCCTTATTTCTAATGCTGAGAATGAGGTGAAAAGAGGAAAAAGCGGACACTTACGACGGAGAACTCGACGCGCCTTTCTTCGCCCTATGCAAGTAGTATCGCAGATCACCAAGGGCTTTATATTCGGCATTTCAAGCGGCTCCTTCTTCACTTTCATGTCTTTCACCACGGTCATTAATATCTGAACCGGCAGCAACTCACACTTTGATCGCGCGGCATGCCCTCTCCTTTCTCACAAGTTCTCCCACTCTCTTCTCATTACCCTTCGAAGTTGCCCAGAGAACCTCTCAACATCTCAATGTCTTTGTTTTCAGTTGGCTCGCCACGTCTGTTACGACCGCGAGAGGCAATGTCAGCTACGCTGGGGATGGGCATCTCGTCCTGCACCGATTTCGCGCTGGCATGGCCTCGAACGGCACGAACTTATGAACCGTTTTTCGAACATCGACGGAACAACATGTGGGCATCGATCACCTCCATAGAACGGCCAATAAAAACAACAAAACTCGATCTCATTGCAGGAATTTTGCTCATATTCGTTTGTGACATGCTATTATTAAGCTTCACGTTTTAGCCAAATTTTTGCCTACCTCACCAATTACTGGGTATCAGAAAAGAGGAGCAGTTCGGCTTGGTGGGGGCAACAGTGATACTCAGCAAAGCTTCCAGGGCCACCTAAGACATGTTATTCTCGTAACCAAAATGGTTTGTACCATTTCACAGCCTTACGGGGCTTCACAGGACTTACCAAAATTAGACCAGTTAGCTTACCTTAACAAAAAGATAGCAAAAGGTGCCCCTCCCAAGCCAGAAAGCGCCAAAAAAAACGCTCATAACACTTATGGGTTCTTGATATTGAGCATTCATCCCGGTGCCTTTCATGTGGATTCTCTTTCAACTTCTACAGGTCTAACTTGTCCTTACCTAATTTTCTGCGGAATGAATGATCTACGAATAAAGAATTTTTGATCGAGATTTCAAGCCCTCTATTCAAAATGTCCAGAAAAAAACCATTAACAATTTATGTGTAACAAAACAAAACCATTTAACGGTAGGATTTCTGGTAACGAGCGCGAGCTCCTGGTCCTCCGAATTTCTTGGCTTCAGTGCGACGAGGATCGGCAACAAGAAGTGACTTATCGTATGCGAAAAATTGATCCTTTAATTCTTTCTTGCTCTGCTCATCGACATACTTGTGATAATATGCTACCTGAAACCATGTGCATCACAGCCATAAACCCAAATTAATATGGTCTATCGCATCAGAAAATTTGCCGAAATAGAACAAAAAAAGTGCTCACCAAAGCTTTAGCCAAGGCTTGTCGTACTGCATAGATCTGTGCAACATGACCTCCACCGCTGACTCGGATTCTGATATCAACATCTTGGAAGCGCTCCTTTCCCACAACAAGAAGAGGCTCCTACAAAAAAATAAGCAAAATTCAAAGAGGACCACAGTGTAATAGAAGTACCAGTTCATTGAAAAGGTGTAAGGCTACGTTCATACTTGGCGACGGAACAGACTTGGCATTTCGAAAGATCGCGCGATAAGGAAAGTACAGATGTCGATCTGGCAAATGGAATCGACGACCCGGCCGAGCGACTCGTCGTAAGGCTAGTGCTACGATAAATCCACAAGGAGTGTAGGATATATAGGCCTGGCAAGACAAGAAATCGGTGCCCCTGAGCAGGCGCTGCAAGGTGCCTTTTTCGGTGGCCGTACCCTTATGTCGCCCTATCAAGCTGCAACACGCCGACCCGAACGCCCAATGCACTCGCCCGCTCACAACTGTCCGTGTAGTCATCGATACTGAAGCTCTTATCGCTTCATTTATGAAGTACAAATGATATGGAGCGTTGCTACATGGATGTTTGAATACATACGTGCAGCTGTGCGTGCAGCCGTACCAACCAAAGCAGTTTTTGGCCAACGGGAAACTCGTCCAAAAATGCTCGTCCAATGCCATGCAAAGCAACGACTTTTTCGCAGGTTTTTGGCCGGTTAACTTTTTTTCCTCATTTTCCACACCATATAGCACCCCTGCTACTGTTTCTGAGCAAGTACCAAATTATCAAGTTTTATGCCTTGAAGGCGACTGCGGCAACGGAGTGAACGGTATCGATCGGAGCTGGTCGGTGGTGATTGCGGAGATTCAGCGATCTCACGTTCTGAGAGAATGCACGATGAGGCCTTTTGAGAGACTCGGCAATCTTAGCGCCTTATCGCCCGAAACGCCGGACCTCCGCAATCGCCAACGATCAACGCCCATCGATACTCATCAATTCCTTTAGCGCGCGATCGCCCTAGATGCCAGACTGCCGATTCTCCCCAATCACCAAGTCTCCTCAGTCGCAAAGTATGAACCCGACCCAAACGAGCTTTGGAACTATTTTTTCTTCGGATTTTTATTGAGATTTGCTCCAAAGGCAGAACCGGCCAAAAAGGTTGAGTTCATCATGGTGAAGTGTGACTTGACTGAACACAAAATAGAGACACCAGAAAAATTACCTGCAGCTTCATGCGGAGGATTTGGGGTTCCAGGTGTTCGAGTGGGCGGCCATTGACCTTGACGAGACCTCGTCCCTTTTTGCAATGAGCAATTGCGGTGGCAGTCTTCTTGCGGCCAAACGTCTGCACAGCTTGGATAGCCTCTTGCCTTGTCATTATACCCTGTTAATTTTACATTAGAAAGCAATTCACACAAAAGGTAAAGGTGACTATAGCAATTAGAGGAAATCAAGAAGTAACAAGGAGCAAACCTTGAAAATCAAGCACAGCCACGTCCAACAACTTTTTATTTACCAGTAAAAATCAACAATCATTTCTCCAAAGCAGAGGAAGTAACAAGTCAGCATCAATAGTCAACGTATGCACAAATCAACAAAATTATGAAGTCAATCATCAAAATGAATCAAAATTCACAAATTCAACAATAATAGACAATTGATGGCAAGTCTACTTAGCCTTTCCTTTCGCTCGGTACTCGGCAACAACAACAGCGTGGTCCCTTTCGTACGGCTCTAGGGTTACCTGCTCTCTCGGTTTAAACTTCTCCTCCTTCAACTTGTTGACTTCACCAGCAAATACTGCTTCCGGTTCTGCGGTACTGTCAATACAGTTGGCTTTAATTGAGATCACTGCATGTCCACCATTCTTCAAAAAGTTATGAGCATTCAAGGCAACAATACGAGCTTGGTCCGGCTGCGCGACGTCCGAAAAGATTGTGTCCACCATGCCTAAATGATTTTGTAGAATAATATGCTATCAGCTTTTATTTCACTTATTATCAGACATCAACAATCCAGTTTATCACCTAAAATCCTAAAGTTAGGGCGCAATAAGCCTCCGACGCAGAGGGGGCAGTCAGCATCGCAGGGTACTCAGCATTGTACCCCATGGAAGAATGCAGATTCCGAGGAATAAGAACAGTGGGCACGGCTCGGATTAAAGGGGGTACCAGATGGTACGTGGCGGAGCTAGTCCAGGCCACATTGTGAAAACCCGTGAGTTCCTGCAACAGGGGGGGTCAATTGTACCATTTTGCAGCTTCACAGGAGTTAACAGGTATCACGAAAGTTTAGCCCTTAGTTCACGTGAACTAGCAAAGAAACAAACTAAAGTGCAAAGTAACTGCCCCCAGGCCGAATAGCGCCATTGCCAAAGATTGTAGATTTCTTGCCAACTTTTGCACAAATACCTATCAACACTTGTAAAGCAAACAAGCACATGTCAATGAGAAGTAGCGAAAATGCAGAAATGCCCTACCTCCCCTCCAAGCCGAAATGAGACGACGAAAATGCTGTGAAAGTGGAACACGTATTATAAACGAATATGGTTAGGATTCCAGTTTGGACGGCATCTCTTCAAGACTGACAATGGCGAGAACATGAGCAAAGCCTTACGAATCACTTACTAAGTAATCATTTGGCAGTTCCCAGGTTTCATGACATCCGCCTCATCCTTACCAAATACGGCTTGTATTAGGTTGGCGGGGAAGTTCTGTCATACTTTTTTGAACCAAGTATTCGCCTATTACCTGAAGAGGGCTAATAATGTGAGCATTTATACATTAAGGATTGATCTTTCTATTAGTGTCACTGGCTCGGCTCCTGCTCATCCTTATTCTGCATTATGGACAAGAATGTTATCCGCTACCTTCAGCACCGACCCCTTCAAGCGCTTCCTTAAACTATTTCTTCTACCACCCTGGCGCCAGCATGGCAGCTGTCGACGCCGAAATAATGGAGCTGCACAAGGACAATGTCTACAGTCATCAGACAATCTTCCACGACGCTAGCTCTTCAGAGCGGGAGCCTACGGTTCGAATGACGAAGTGAGGTTCGGGAGTACCTGTAAACTCAGCTCTAGATAGCGGTGGGTCGGGAAACTACTGGATGAAGAAGCTGCCTCCTCGGTCAATCCGTACGCAAGGCAGCTACGAGATCTGAAGCGAATCGTCAAGCAGAGGGCAAAATCCATCGGCACAGTCCGTCTTCAACGTGCTGGTGCAGCACACCCCGTCAAAAAAAGTTCGAGCCGTACTTCATGCAATAGAGCTGGATGGCTCTCCCCTTGCACCGGTGTAGTCCAGACATTGCTCTTTCTGACTGCTAGTCGCCTCCCGTATTCAACCGTTACAGCCGAGAAAACCTCCACGACTTGAGCCCAAGTCAAAGTTGAGATGATGTCCAACTTTGCGTCGCGCCGGCGTGCATTGTTAAGCGATGGCATCCACGAACTGTCCAAAAACTGGCAAGGATCTCTCAATAACATTGCTGTATAATTTTGATCTTGTACGCCTCTCTGTAAAAAGAAAGTCTAATTTGAAAAAATGTACAGAACTTTCCCGTCAACCTAATAAAAAACCAAACCAACCAAACCAGCCTAATACTCTACCTTCATTCAAGATCGTAGTGGTTTACTGGATGCGATATGAAATATACAAAGGCTTGCGAGGGCCACCCAATGTGCAAGCCAGTGTTCTTATCCCCCTTAAGGAATATGGTATGAATTCACCGTCCCAAGACGGTCGAAGGTCTGGTTGGCCTATGAGGGAGCCGAGGATTTAACCCTTGACTATGAGCGTGGCAAGGTTGCCACTGACCAAAAGGAAATCAAAATTGTCGAATTATGAAGACTTTACGAAAGAATGTGCCTCAAACATAATTTGTATAAAAAAACTCAAAAGAAAGTGCCAGGGGGGAGGGCAGTTCGGCCATGGGCGAATCGTTTTTTTTTTTTCATTCAATCATGGGCGAGCAGTCGTGAGCCCACCACGGAATATGGTACTTGTAAGGTTTTTCATCGCTTTCAAGTGTTGACAGGTGGTCTCTACAACCTTTAACTGATATAGTTTTCGTGGCTTTACAAGTTTTCACACCACAGGTATCCACTCGATTGCTTGACACGGGAAGCCCCCCCCCCCTTCCCCATGCTGAACTGCGCTCAAGGGTTTTCAGCAGCTAGATGAGCTCCTGCACTCAAATGGGATGGTAAGGTTTTTGTTGAACCGAACCACTTCATTCCATTCCTTATAAAAGCAGTAAAAAAAGCGCACTTGCCGAGCAATGAGAACGGTTCCAAATCATAATAAAATGGGCTCAAAAAAATTTCACATCAGAATAAGTTCAGATGTAGAAAGGAATAAGATTAAACTCCAGATATAAGGAAAGAAGGTAATGAATCAGGCAAGCCACCTACCAACAAGCATTCTGTACTTGTGCGGGTGACGAGCGTCTTCAACAATAGGCACAATATTAGGCCTCTTCTTGGCAACGTTGAGTAAGTCACGGCCGGATCGGTGAGAAAATTCAACGGCATAGACAATACCTTCCTGAAAAAACAACTGCATAAGAACAAGAGCCAACTAGCAACAACCGGTGCATGGAAAATAAATGAATGAATAGAAAACCCAACGAAGAACTACAAACTAACCGGGCCAACAATGTCTGAACAATGTGAGACGGTGGTGCCAGAAGCTGCTCCGAGGTACAGCAGCTTGGTGCCTGGTTTCACATGTACATTTTCCAAACCAGCCATCATTGCAGCTGCCAACTTTGATCGGAACGGGTTCCATACTCGGTACTCAATTTTTTCAGTTCCTTCCTCTACAGATACTCTTTTCTCTCCATACACAGACTCTCCAACAACCATGTTTTTCGTGGCAAGAGCATCCTTCTTTGCCTTTGACAATGAACACTCCTAAAAACATCTCGAATTTAGTTCCGTGAAATAGTGCACGAATTCAAAAATTAAACGAGACATCTCCTTGAAGAGAAGTACTGACCTTCGTATCGATGGGGTTCGATAATGACCGTCTTTCCTCCTCGCATTCCACCACCTCGTCCTCCACGTGGAGATCCGCGGCCACGGGGACTGCCGCGTCCACCGCGGGGTGAGCCTCTACAAAAAAAAATTTGAGTTAATTCGTTTATGCCATAAGAATCTTCTACTTACCTTCCGCCACCGAATCCACCGCGATCACCACCTCCGAATCCACCGCGATCACCACCTCTTCCACCGCGAAAACCTCCTCTGTCACCGCCTCGGCCGCCACGGAAACCGCCTCCACCGCGATCTCCACCTCTTCCACGGAAACCGCCACCTCTATCGCCACCTCTGAAGCCACCACCTCCTCCTCCACGGAATCCTAAAACAATGCCGTAAGACGATGCCCATAGATTTACTGTATTACTTCTTTAATACTAATGAGCTAATTAATCCATAACACATCATAGAGGAGTACACGACTGTCCACCATATTTGCAATACAACGAATCCCAGAGAAAATTAACGAAAACACGTTATGAGCGAAGCTTGTGAAGGCCAGCTTATAAATGTGCCCGTAGTGACTTGCAACTTAAGTGGCTCTCTTGCCCCACACCGCAGCTTAACAAGAATTTACACTCACCAAAATGACCCATGTTAGCCAACATGAAGTAGCAAAAGGGACTAGCAGAAGCGCAAAATTCCCTTCCTAAGCCGAACAGTGCCTACGGAACGTATCATGGTAGATCTCGCGCATGACAGGTATGGGATCAGTTTGGCACTCTGCTCTTCAAGGGTCGCCAGTTTTGTCGCGACAGAACGCTGTTGCTCGAAAAGCCTCCTACATAACACCAGCCGCGAACCACTTCAGGTGAGTGTTCTGAAGAAGGGCAATGCCGCCTAATTTAGCCATTTCACCACGGCAAAAGTTGAGTTGGTCAAATAGCTACAGTCAGAGTAAAGTGCGTTCATACTTTTGTTCGTCTGTGGGCGCTTTGAGCGACTACTGAAGTATAGGCATCGATCTTTCTGCGCGTCTCCCAACGTTTTCAGCGACGCGACTATATCTATGCATTCATAGTGGCTCTAAACGTCTCAGCGACATTTACTTTCCTAGTCGCTCAGGACGCTAATGCTGAGTATAAGCACACTCTTACACTGTAAAACCGACCACAAGATTTTCCAACTAATCATTAGCTATAATAGTCGTTTACTAGCCTCGGCGCAGACAAAAGATCCAAGTTCAATTACTCTGCCATTTCGTAAAAACTGAGTTGTTCAAGGACGAATGATCGTATCTCACCCAGTAAGCCTTCCTCAACTACCGGGTCGGAAAAATTCGTACCAAAAGTTTGGGACAGTAAGGCATTGTTCACAGTCTCCAGGCCCTGACGAAACGGCGGTTGGGAGAAAAGCAAAAAATAGTCATCGATCGGAGAATCGCCCAACCGTCCAACCGCCGCGGTTGGCGCGGTTGGGCGAAAAGCAATAGATGTGTATCGATTTCGCTGGCGAAAAACGCCACCGCGATGGAGCTAGCGTTTTGTCGAAGGCGAAAAACGTCGCGGTTTGGCGAAACGCCCGTCGATACGTACCAAAACCCTTTCGCCCAACCGCCAGGCTCTTCGCCCAACCGCCAGGCTCTTCGCCCAACCGCCAGTCGATATGTATCGAAAGCTTTTCGCCGAACCGCCGCGTTTCAGAGAAACGCTGGACCGCAGAGTGTGAACAATGCCTAAACGTTGACTTCTACATCGGATAATCCCCCCCTCCTCCTCCTCCCGAGGCCAAATCGCAGCCAAAAGGCACTAAAAGTTATGAAGTGCTTCACCTTGACCCTTCACGCAAATGCGAGACAATCTCGAGGGAAAAGGGAAGCTTATATGGTAAAGCCAATCGATCATCTTCCCACTAAAGGGAACATCGTCAAAGCATCATATTTAATCCATAAAAATTACACAAACGGTGACTTTTGGGGGTAGTTGTTGAGTATAAACTAAATCCCCAACAAAGTGTGTATAGTAAGAAAAAAAAACAAATGCGAAACGTGCTCACTGGAAAGAAAGAATTAAAACAATAAAAGAAAATGAAGCACAGAAAATCACAATGTTCTTAAATGCTTACCTCCACCGCCGCCTCGTGGACTGAACTCTTTGACCATGTTTGTTACTGAAAACATATTTCAGAAGTAACATGATCAAATAGAAAAAGAAGTTACATGAGCTCAGCAAAGACGTACCTGGTCGCTGAACGACGCAAGTAAATTTGAGAATAAACTACCTTTTGAGTGGTAAGAAAGAAAAGTTCAAATCACGCTCCAAAATACGAAACCACTTGTTCGTTTTTGGAATCATTATTATGTATTCTCAAAATTTACTAATGAAATACGTGTTGAAAACTGCACACAAACGAAGATTTGTAGGAATTGCAAATCAAAGAAATTATGGCAGCTACGTAAATACGGTAGAAATTATCGCGACAGGACTCGCAGCGACTTTCGTGCGATTGGAGCGCGGAATCTCACGGCAGTGACATTGACGAGTTGTGGTTAAAGGAGGGGCGATCGTTTTAGCGCGATTTATAGTGAGCAAGATGGTGAGAAAATAGTGGATATGTCTTCCTACAGCCTTGCTCATAAGCACAAACCAACAGGGGGTGCAGTTTGGCTGCGGGGCATTTTGTGGACTTCTGCGAAGTTATGAATGCTATGAGTGTTACTTTCAAACCACTTTTGTACGGGGCAAAACTTATCGTCCTCATAGTCCAAAATTTTTCTCAGTAGAGTGGTCACTGATGCCGTCCAACATGGCGCTAATATGCAATCATGATCCCTGCAAACCAGGAGGCGTGTGGCGGGGCCTGGATTGGAGCGCTGCCAAGGTAGCCTTCCACCAATTATGCCATCTTGAGTCCGCGACAATGGGCGTGAAAGGCTGTTTTGGATGCGCTTGAATTCACGCCCCTTCGCACGCCCTATGATTTGCAAGTGATCATGACTAGACTTGAGGGAAAGGAGGGAACCAGAGGCAGGTGATGCCTGAAAAGAAAGCAAAGAAATGACAATGAAGATGTATTTCAAACTATTTCCCTTTACATGAGTTTACAGGCCTCTGCAGAGTTCCCTGACACGTTGGCAGGGATGGACAAAATGCCCAAGTGCCCCCTCGATCCCGCTACCACCCTACCCCCCCCCCCTTCTCCCCAAGTGCATAAGGCACAGAGACTTAATCTTAGAAACAGTGAGGTGAACAAAAAAAGCATCTTGCGTACTTCCGTGATGCTCCAAGCGCTGCCTCGGTAGTTCAGGTCAGCGCCGCCTCCGTAATTCAGGTCACGTAACCTAGGCGTTCTCAGCCTCAGGCAGACGAGGGTCAAGCGAAGGAGGCAGAGCGCCACTTCACACCTGTAAGCGCTTTATTAGTAACCTTAGCTTGTAACCTGTAACATTTGTTGTCTCACCCTGAAAACCCTGTGAATTTCTGTAAAACCCCC
>MU915123.1:3401-19851 GCA_036418165.1 Cooperia oncophora
CGGATCAAGGGCAGGCCCCCGTGCGGAAATCGACACGACAACGCTCCTCTTCGGGAAACTTGCTTCGTGGACGATCTCCTTGAAGGGATCTGTCCCATAACAATCGCTTTATACATTACCGCAGTCCTATCAGGTCAGCTACACCTGTCCCATGCGCAGATTCTGCACAGTGCAAAATACAATGTGCATTCTGCAGGCGTGAGAGTCATCTTACCGCATCTTGTCACTTAGTTGTTTCTCGGGAAGCGAGAATGGAAGTCGTTATCGACGAGAACCTTTGCCGGAAATGTTTTGCTAGGGGACATGTGGCTGCTGGTTGCGATGCACCGCCGTGCTCAATTTGTGGACGTGGTCACCATGAGACACTGTGCCGAAGGAAAGGAGCCTCTGGCCAGAATCTTGGGGACAGTCACGAAGTGACACGGAGTGTTCGCACTAGACGTCCTACTCCGATGCCAGGCAGATCGACGGATCGTTCTTCGGCTGTATATCGACGACAGTCTCGTTCTCCGTCAGCTTCACGCTACCCTTCTCGTGAAGTATCGTTCAGTCATCGGAATCAATACATTCCGAGACGTCGATCTTCATCAAGGGATTCTCGCCAGAACGTTCTACCGCAAGGCGTTCTGATCCTAAGGACGAACTAGTGGCTAGTGAATCCGAACAGCGGAGCTAAAGACACATGGTACGCTCACACACATTGAGGGTGTGACCTATTTAGCCTGTCGCGGGACGGTGGCGAACTAGCAGTGGATGGCCCCTCGCCCTCTTACCCGCCGTCGAGGCTGGCGACTGCACCGGTAAGTAGACCTCCTGCCGATCCCAAACCGGTAACTTCCGCAGTCCGACGAAGCCTTTCGTGGTCCACACCGTGGTTTCTTCCCCACGGTGGGAAGCCGCTCACCGCCGGGCAACCTAAACTGACCTAGCCCGCGAACGCAGCGAACCCGTGCTAAACGCACTAGGACACCTAACTAGCATACAACATGTGGAACTCAGGCAACTCAATGCAATGAACGCTACAGCGCTCTGTCGGCCCCGCGTCCGCTTTGTCCAGACTACCGACAAAGCACACAGATTTATAAATAAACTCACATTATATAGTGTCTCCTAATCCATACACTTGACGGCCTCTCTTCGTAATCCTGCCAGCTCATGGAGTCGCGCACCAAGCAATCCAACCTATGAAAGACATAGCGGTAAAGCACTCTGGCGCTCTCGCCCTACAGCCGGCGCACGCCTCGGCCGACCGTTGCGAGCTACGGCCCAGTGCTTCCGCCCAGTGGCAGCATCCCCGAAATGCCGCCAATCCGGGCATCATCGCGGCACCGAAGTGCCCGGCGCTCCCCTCCTCCCGAGGGAGAGAACGCGCCGACTGACCAGCCTGCCGCCTTAATAAGGCGCCGCCTGGGGCGTCCAGTGACGAAGGTTCTCCTTTCAAACGCGTCGCGGCTTTTTAAGCCTTAGAGCGCGCCAGAGCCTACGGCGCACGGCTGCTCGGCGGCTTGTAGTGCGGTCCGCGGACACAGCCGCTGGATGTTCTTGTTTCCCGCCCGAAAATGTACGGGGTTAGAGGTCAGGCCGTGAAAAAGTCTAAATCGTCCGTAGCTCCGGCCTACAGTTTAATTCTAACAGCGCGTTCCGCGGCGGCGTGTCCCGCGTCGCTCTCCTTGGCATTTTGCCAAGTTCTGTAATTGCCCCTTGTGAAAAGCGGCGATTTCCTGATGGGCGGATAACATTTAGGGGCTGCAAAATAAGAACCGACAGATGATGACGATGGGCTAACGAACTCAGAGACAAAGAAGCAATTGTGCTGCTTCTGCGACATTATCAGAGGCCGCGCATTCCCACAGAACATGACAATAAAAACGGCCTAAGCGTTCCACGTTAGTTTAATACAAGCAAAACGCAATTTCCTGATGCGAATAACATTTGAGGTGTTGCTCATGCTTCAAAGTCCGAATAGAAGGTGATGAAGATGACAAAGGCTAGAAATGAAGAACAACGAATGCAGATGTAAATAAATAAAAATTTAAGGAAACGCAAATTAATTAAAATCGCGTGTAAATTTCTGCGATCCGGCGAAATGTCGTTCCAAAGCATAGAAATACGTTAAAACTAAACGACGTGGAGCTTACCAGGCGATGGTCGTCAGGTCCGAAGTGCCGTTTTATCATGAGACTAAGACCACTACACTATTTTCAGGACCTGATTTCAAATCTGCATTCCAAATTTGCAAAGCGATTCTGTGAACGGAGTTATGACGGGTCGTTTGGCTGAAGCGGCGCGGGGTCGGCGGCAGTTGCCAGCCAGCGGGCATGAGTAACCGGGATGCAGCGCCTCATCCAACGGCGGCGGTGGCACAGAGGTAAGAGTCTAGGTTCATGGGCAACACGATGAAGGTTCGGATCCCGAGACTGTGGTTCGTTTTGCATTCCGTGGAGGACGTCCTACGACTATGATAAGCACTTCAAGCGTTGATGTGACCACATTTTTCAACTGGGGCTGGGTGATCAGTGTGATCTACATCTTATGGGAATAGATCAAATTGTTCCGGATCAATGTCTAGAGGCTGCGAAATGACGTGGCAAGCGTGGGAACTTACCAGTAGGGTGAAAGCAGTACTGGTTCGCAGCTATAAGGATTATGTTCTGTCCAAAGCTGGTAGTTTCGCACTTATTGAAGGAATTCGGCTCTTGTGATCTCGAGCGTGCCCCATCCAGAAAAGAGCTGAAGATCATCAGCAGCTTCACGTATATACTACGGGAAGCCATGTACGACAACCTGATCATCGAATGCGAGGAAGACACAGTGGTAGAGGACGGAGAAGGCGACCCACTGGTGGATGTTGACGATGGGGAGCTAACACCGAGCACGGAGGGATCATTCTTGTTTGGTAACGTGGAGGTGCCCAGAGAACAGGTATGAGTTCAGTGTTTTCCAGGCATAGTCAACTACAAGTTATATCACTGTAATGTAGGTGGAGAGAGCAATCGCCTTCTATCGAGCCAGCGCCAAAGGAAGCCGCCCCTTGTCTAGTATGAGCGCCCACTTCCGCTTCATTCGTACCGACTACCATCTTCTTAAGTTAAGGCGTATAGAACAGGAAAGTAAGTGAATAAAAAGCGTATGAATCTTTCGCTGCCATACGTGCAGGTGTGTTTTAGAATTATTTTATTCTACTGTCTCTTTTTCTCACTGTAGATTTGACAGGAAGCCACTGGGGAATTTCCCGCTAGAGGATATTTCCCTGCAAAGAACTTGGAAGTCCGTGCCAGCAGGACGCATATGATGAGCAAGCAGCTGATGTTGGAGTGGGTACAGCATTGTGTCGCGGGTCCAGATTCTCCAGCGTCAACTTTGCTTGTGGTTGATTCGTGGACTTCGTTCAAGGATCACGAGGCCATCCGCTCCGTCTTACCACCACAGAAGCAGATTGAGATCTTCAACATCCCTCCTGGAGCAACTAGTCAGATACAACCGCTAGATGTCTATTTTTTTATGCCATTCAAGGCAATGTACAAACGGATCACGGCGCATGTCATAGCCCATGATATCAATTTTCATGTATACGCCCGCGATTCCATATTACGGCTACTTTCGCTCGTGTATTTCCAATTTTGTGCACCCAGGTTTAGGAACTTCCTGCTATACTCCTGGTACGCCGCGGGTTACTTGAGCACTCATCCAGGTACTTTTGAGACGCCAGCAGAATTTTGTTTTCCATCCCAAGTAGTTAGCGTCTGTGACATTACGGGATGCGACAAGATCTTTTTTATTCGTTGTTCTCATTGTGAGCAACTTCTCTGTTTTGACCACTTTGTATTAGGGTATCATATTTGCTCATGAGGTGAAGGAGTCATTTTTTTGCATAGCATTATTATCGTGTATGATTTGAAGAATGTAATTCCCATAACTATAAGATGTATATCACACTGATCGCCCAGCCCCAGTTGAAAAATGTGGTCACATCAACGCTTGAAGTGCTTATCATAGTCGTAGGACGTCCTCCACGGAATGCAAAACAAACCACACTCTCGGGATCCGAACCTTCATCGTGTGCCCATGAACCTAGACTCTTACCTCTGTGCCACCGCCGCCGTTGGATGAGGCGCTGCATCCCGGTTACTCATGCCCGCTGGCTGGCAACTGCCGCCGACCCCGCGCCGCTTCAGCCAAACGACCCGTCATAACTCCGTTCACAGAATCGCTTTGCAAATTTGGAATGCAGATTTGAAATCAGCGTCTGAAAATACGTCTAGTGGTCTAGGTCTCATTACAAACGGCCACTTCGACCTGACGACCATCCCTAGTTAGGCTTTTTTGATTTCATGTTTTGTGGGAGTGCGCGGCCTCCGAGGGATATTGCAGAAGCAGCACAGTTGCTCTTGAGTTCTGGCCTCTGCGCCGCAAGTTGCATTTTGGGCGGAGCATGGACGAATTAGACTTTCCCACGGCCCTGTACTCTAACCCCGTGCAGTTTCGGGCGGGGAAACCACGACACATCGACAGCTGGGGGGCTGATAGTCACATACACCCTCAATGTGTGTGAGCGTACCATGTGTCTTTAATCAACACTACTTTTTCTACATCTATAAATCATTCAGCTCCACTTTCTTCCGATCCGCGCCTTATGATCGTTACTTCACGATCCAGAAACAATATTACCCGCTCTGATGAAACTCTTGTGATGCTGCTTGATAGCGGATCAGAGCATAGTTTCATCAAGGAAGATACCGCAAAACGGCTTGGACTTCACTTAGTGAACCATGTCCGATAACTACTCGCGGCTTTGGAGGACATACCGCTACAGGAAATGTCATCCATTGTCTCAATCGTACTCCGTGATCAGTCCGATATACCAGTGCGTCTCCGGCTGAGAACAGTGAGTCACGTCACGTTTTCAGCTGAGTCATTACTTCAGTGAGCTTGAAACCCAATCCTTCTGCAGGAAAGCTCCGAGCCTTATCAAGGGATTGATTCAACAGCTCTGCAGTTTTCGAACCGAGATGAGGAAGTCGATGTGGACATTCTAGTCGGAATCGATTACTATTGGAGCATCATCGATCCACTGAAACCTCGTAAGCTCCCCTCAGGGCTCACTCTCGTATCTACGCGCTTTGGTCCAGTCATCTCAGGCCAAGCTTATTCCTCCAAAAGTAGTGGCTAGAATTTAGCTGAACGTTACCGCTGTATGAAATTTGTGACAGTTACCGCGTTGTTGCCCAAGTGGAAACACAACAACTTACCGCCGGTTTTCTCTTACTTTAGGTACGATCGACAAAATGGGCAAGGACGCCGACCATGATGGGCAATTAGATGGGCAAGGACGGTCAACTAAGTTGGGCACGGCATCGACGACTACGACTCCTATTCTACAACATCGTCAAGTCAATCAACATCTTGCTACGTCACATCAAGTTGCTGTTTCGAGTTCGATGGTTTCGATGGTCAATCAGTCCAATGGTCAACGACGAATGGAAAGTGGAGGATTCCGGCGCAATTCAGTAACGTCAATTTTTGGTAGCCCTTGAGGCGCCCATTATGTCTTTCCGGGTATCCTTGAGATACTCGGTATTTGTGTTCTTTGCGAGTTGCCCTTAAGGCTCTCGCCTTTAGTTTTTTTAAGGTCCTTAAGCCGCTTCTAGTGATGTGTTTTTAGTTGCTGTATAATCGCATGTTCTCGCTGTATGTTATTTTGTATTTGAATTTGTGTTTTGAGGTACCCTTAAGGTCTCGCTGTATGGTATGGTCTCTGTGAGGTACGGTTCTTTTCGGTGGCCCCTAATCAGACAAGTTCGCCAGGTTACCATGGAACTTTGAATGGAGACCTGGATAGAGTCTATAAGGTTATTTACAAATATAGATAGCAAAACTGCAGCCACAAGCAACTTATGAGCAGGTAAAGTTTGTAATGGTGCAGTAGGGTGGAGGCTTGGTGGTGAGCTGTGAAGCATAAGCGAGGAATCGCATACGTCGAATCGAGTCGTGGTGGTTCAGTGGTAAGGTTCAGTGGTAGACGTTCGACAACTCTATTCGACGTATGCGATTCCTCGCGTATACGCTTCACAGCTCACCACCAAGCCTCCACCCTCTTGCACCATTACAAACTTTACAATGCTCATATGCGGTTGTAATGGCAGGCTTGGCAGTTTTGCTAGCTATATTGTGAAAAACTTATACGTTTCTATCGCTGCAACAACCCAGGTCTTCATTCTGAAGTTCCCGTGGCAAGTTGGCGGAGTTCCCGATAGGCACCTACGTTTCTATCATGAGCATGCTCATCATGTTATAAACGTGTTGTACATGGTAAGCGCTAGACAGCGATGAAGAGCCGTCTGAGCTGGACGACGTAAGAGGCCGTCTCCTGATGGCGTAACGGATAGCGCACTCGCCCGAAAGCGTGAGGTGCGGGTTCGACTCCCGCCTGGGGTTCGACTTTTGCCCATAACTCAGCATTCTTGTGATACTTCAGGAACGCGAACTACGGCACGCGAAACACAGCAGTTATCATAACGAATCTGTCATGAGCTTTATGACTAGTAGGGACTGCCGAGTAGGTAGCAATTTGTGAGGAATGACCATGCCATCCATTTGCCGCTAGGGGGGAGGCTTAGCCAGTCGCACGGTTCTGGGGCTTTCAATCAGCTCCGGACCATCGTGCTCCACGCACACCCACGAGAGAACCCCTTTTGCTTCTCTGAGATTGTCGCGAGTCGGCGAGCGAAATCTGGGTTCCGAGTCGCGAACAACTGGTTTGCCAGGGTTGCCAGGCGGCCGTGCGCTTGTGGCCCTCTAGCTATGGGCTACACGGGCAAAACGCGCCGATGCGAACCGCCGCGTCATCGCCCAGCTCCCAGTGGAGCTATATAATGGGCTGCAGCGCTCAGTCGTTGTGCTTCTTCCCGCGCCGGGGTAGGGAAACGCGCGAGCCCCGCGCTCTGGCCGCGATGATCAGCCGGACGGTGGCGGGGTTGCTTGCACTCTGCGCAGGCGGGTGATCGACGCTGCTTCCGTTCACTGGTGGGCTCTGGCTCTGGCCCGTGCCCATTATACCCGAGGGCACGGCCGGCTGCGGTTGCAGCTTGGAGCCGCAGGGCGTTATTTACCGCTAGGATCGTTGGACGTTGGAAGATGGATGGTCAGTCCAAAGGTACTGCCAGAGATCTTGAAGATAGGAGTCGGAAGAAGGTTCGCTGGCACGTGTGTCCGATAAATATGTAGTGTACTCTATAGGCTTCTTGATAACAAATGGGATTGGAGCGACCGGGTAGATGAACTCGTCAAGGGCTGGTTAGGTTTAGGGGGGTCAACATCTTTGTTGGTGTACGTGTTGGTGGTTAGGTGTATGTAGACCGGTTACGGCAGGCTGTAACAGTGATAGGGGCCAACCGACCCAGGGGTCCAGGACGGACAACGGGAAGGTCGGACCTATCACGGGCTTATGCCGATGGGGCTGCTGTCCTCTGCAGCCTGCACGGGCTAGGCCTTAGTAATCTCGGGGAAGCAGTGACTATACAGTGCGGGAAAGCGATGTAGTCCCCGAGAGAGCCGTGACAGAGTGGTGGTCAACTGGAGTTGCTGCGGGGCCCTTGGACTACCGATTAGCCGTGGAGGAGGGCTAGTAGGGCGGAACGAGGTGGGCTTGCCTGCTTCTGTAGAAGGGCATGCGCATTCAAGGTTGTCCGAAGAAAAATTTCAAAAAGTGCCGCCGAAAACCGTGCAGAGGAAGCCGAAAAGTGCCCTTTACTCAGTGCACTTCAGAAAGATCTGAAACAATCGTTAAGAAGATGATCGAGCATAAACATGATCTCGACTGAGGTCAATATTCTGTTGATTGAGCAACCTTCTATTCCTACTTAGTAGGACTCGAAGATAATCGCATCACCTTCTATTTATAAAGTTAGCTTTGAGCGTTGTTGTTAAGACAAGAGTCTGAAGGAATGAAAGAGCCGCTGAGACTGGATAAGTGCGTGTCACTGAAGGCGTTGTTCAGCCGATCCACGCACAACATGTACTCAATCCATTTAAAGACAATCGCATCAAGTGGTCCGCGGAAATGCTTGCATTCGGCATCGTTGCCCGCATTGGAATATAACCACTTTTGTCCACACAAAACGGCGACATAAGGAAGGCTAGAGATGTGTGGTTAGTGCAACCATTGCAACCGCGACTACTTTCACTCTGCAAGACAACGGCTTGCAAGCGGATTGCATATGTGCATAGCGTTGCCTGGAGCTTCGTAGGGTGGTCACTTATGTCATTCGCCGGAATGGTTGCAGTCGAATCCTGCTGGTTGGGATGCCGAGATCCTAGAACTCGTCAAGGCGCTCACTGACAAGGAAAGGATGGTTGGTCGAAGTGGCCATTTAAGACAAGATGCATACACACTGATGCGTCTTCGGACGCTGATTTCAAATCTGCTTTCCATATCTGCTAAACGATTCTCTGAGCAGAGATATGCAGGAGGTTGTTGTACGGAGCACAATTGAGCTTGGTACACAAATGAGAGCGTGAGAAGGGTCACACCAAGCGGCAGCGGTGGGCTAGTGTAGTGTTGTGCCGCGCTCAAGTATGCGAGGTGAGAGGTTCGAATTCCTACATGGGCTGTGATTTTGCATTTTCTCAAAAATGCCTCCTGCACATCCGGAAAGCACTTCTTGCGAGGCTAGAGAACCGATGATGTCCTATCCAAAAAAAATTTTATCTTCTGATGTGATCGACAGCCATATCTGAACACTCCTAAGTGTGTATGACTGTTGGCTGTCGGAGGACAAACTGAATTCCAGATGGCATGGAAGCCAAAAGTGGATGTCGTGGTTGTTATCAGGACCGTCAGTAACCAACAAGGACTAAGATTTAGCGAAGGAACCTCCACTGCTCACAGAGATTTGAATCGGCGATAGTGCCAGCAACCTTTAGGAATTGCTATGCCATATGGTTATGCGGTACACAGGTATCGAAAATAGGTCGAAATCTCAAATTTGGTTGAAAACTTGTCTCTAGGGCTAATTTGAGCCCCAGAGCACGAATATCACACTCGTTCGGCGTAAAAACGCTTGCCAAGGACGTTGCAGGTTCCTGCACACCCTGCCCCTCCAGAATGCGTACAAGACGTTTTCACGAAATATAACTGCAGTGTTGATTTCCAGGGCACTGAAAGGCATCCTCTATTTCAGATTCCAGCACAATTTGGGAAATTTGAGCACTTCATATACATGCTGGAAATGGGTGTGGTGTCAAAAATCCTGCATAACTTTGTCCAGGAAATCGTTTAGCAGATATGGAGGGCAGATTTGTAAATCAGGGCCGTTCAAAGGGCGCCATCCAGTATCGTCTCATTTGAATGCCTTGCGACCACCATCCTTACCTGTCGTTTGTAAGGGAGGGGGGGTGGGGGGGGGGGAAGGGAGGGGGAGTCGTTCAGGGTGTTTGTTTATCTCTTTTACTGGGAGGGGGGGGGGTCTTGTGAGCTATTGATTCCATTATCTGAGCACCTACTGCCCGTAATACCCTGGATCGCGGAATTTGTTGATCAGATTGCGTCAGCTTTTCCTGTTTTCCTCAGCGCCCTCAAATCATGCGCGACATTTAAAAGATGATTGTGACCGTTGACATGTAAAGCTTATCCCTGGCTGCTTTGGCATTTGTTATTGCCACATATCCGATGCCTTTGATACGCTGGCCAAGGTCCCCTATTTCTCCGTCTCATAACCTTGTCCTTTCTAACCCTTCCACAGACTGGATGGCCCATACAAAAGAAGTTTAGTTATCTACGTAGTCATTCAAGCCCAATGGGACGATTTCTACTGTTTGACCGCGCCAGTAGCGTCACAAGAATGGGAAGTTCATTTGAAGTTACTTGAAGTTCATTTGAATAGGAAGTCCGTCAACAGAGAATCGCTACCAAGTTGAGAGTTTTCAAAGAACCCGTTGGCCTGAAGAGCAATCTCTACTTGAATGAAGAAAAAGCCTCCTCATTTCTTTGACCTTACAAGGAGGCGTTCAGGGCGTGGTGAGCTGTTTCAAATAGTCCTTGTGGCGTATTCGTAGGCAATACGAGGACGTCAAAATGAGCGTGTCATTTTCCTGCGCGCACGGGTTAAAAAATAGGTCGAAGTGGTTCGGATTCACCGAGGACAATAATTTTGCTTTTTCTACAGTTTTTCATTTTTTTGGACCCATGTTTGTCTGAATAATTGTCCTAACAAAAACATTCACGATCAACTGAACAATCCTACTTTTATGGAGCAAAACTACTTTTTTCGTTCTTTGTATGCACAGACTCAGCTCTTCGGCGCTATGCTGGTACCATATGGCACTGAAACCGAAAATAAAGTCTAGAATCGTGATCAGGACTGTCGATACCGTACGAGTCACATGCTCCGCAGCACTGACTCGTGGAGATAGCTGAGAGGGCCTCTATTGGCAGTTGTGAGTGTTCATCAGTTGTCTGTCTTTGAGATCCAACAACACTGCACAAAATAATTGATGCTCGGGCGGCTTGATACGGGCCGCTTAAAACTGAGTGTTAGATCAGATGTGATAATCACGTACACCACTGAGATTCGCCCTCGGAGCAACTTTTGAGCCGAAAAAATTTTTTTGACTTTTTCGGGTTGTAGGTGGCCGACCATTTGGTCGGCAGTGTGAGCGGAGTCTCACATCTTCGTAACAGCGATGCGTATCGTTGACGCTACGGACACCGGACAACCCAATAAGCAAACCCAAGAAGGTCAAAACAATTGTTGACCCGAAAATTCGTTTTTAGTGGTAATCAGTGGCCCTGATCACAAATATAACACCTATTCTTGGCGTCCACGCAATTTGGCGACAGAATAGCGCTGAACGTTCCCTATATTGGTACATAACGAATTCAGTGGAAAGAAGATGTGGCCCCAAATTGTCTATAATTGACACCAGAAGTTACTAAATTCGCAATCAGATCCACTGTCTAGCCTATGAGGATCAACGTCCAGCACGAACGCTTGTTCAGTCTGTGCCGGTGAAAATCCCGAAATAGTTGAATAGCACTGACTCATGAGGTACAGCTACTCGAATGTGCCCATAAATGGCAAATATCCGAGTTATATTCATGCGCAGACACTAATGGAAGCGAGAACAGCGAAACCTGAAAAATGCAAAAAGCCGCGACGCAAGGGGAGTCGAACCATCAACCCCACCCTCACTGTCCGATTGCGAAACCTCCACTCTATCCGCTAGGCCATCCGATGCTCGACTGTGGGCTACCACTACAATCCGTTGATGAAACCATTGCAAGAAGCCGTTCACCCTTGAGCACGTGATTCAAGTTGGAAGCTCACCTTGCGGTGATTTTTCGCTTTGATTCAAATAGCCCCTTTACAAGGACCCCCACTCAGCAACTGGTCAAAGTTGCAAGTGACCTACGCCGTATAGAGGCCCAGAACGAAGCAGATTCCAAAGATTTCTTTTCACTCGTTTTTACCTTTCCTGGAAGCGCGCAGCGAAAATGAAGCACACTTTTCAGGCCCTTGCATGAGCCCCCAATATGCAGAAAAACCGTTTCAAAAAGCCACCACAACGCTAGAACGACCGTCCTTGTTTAGCTCGAGATTCAAGAAATGCAGAAGACAAAACCGTCCATGTTTTATTAGGTACGTTGTTCTACACGCTACCGTACGTGACCAGCATTCGCGGCCAGGACCGCAATCTAAACCACAACTAGGGCAGTGCTGTGGGCGCGTGCCGGTTGCTCTACTCTCTCTGCGTCTGCATCTCTCGAGTTGAACGACTTTACTATTGACAGGCTGGTCAGCCTTGTTAGCCTCTTTGTACAGCCAGCTTCCTTACAAAGAGTGGCAGCACCACGGCGCTGACAGCGCGGAGATGGAAGGGAGGGGGAGGGGTGCGGGGGAGAGGTAGGGGCGATTAGCATCGAAAGAAGCTCTCGTGCAATACCAAGACTAGCGTCACACAAATGGAAGAGCGTTCCCCTTAATTAGTTCATCAACACCGGAGCTCCTCCCGCCTTTAAGGTTGGGCGAAAGTCTTTATATTTGTAGGTGAAATCCCAATTTTACACAAGAAGGCCATTGAATGTCACTTCCCCCCCCCCCCTCCAGCAAGGTTATATGCGGGCACGTTTTCGATAGGGCTGCTGGTGAAAGACAGGGAGAGAATTCAGCAACTTCTCTGGTTGCCTGCCATAGATATCCTTGCCTTTCCTAAGGTCCAGCCTTAGCAGCGGAAGGGTCATTAGACCGCAAGCAGGCCGAGCTGTCCGGACCCATTTTCCCAACTCCCTTGGCACCCCATGCAGACGTGATATTCGTGTTCAGGAACCGGAGAAGTTGAAGGGTCTCAGGTAAGACTTCAAAAACTGTGGCAGTAAAGGGGAACAGTGCCAATTCTCCGATAGTTGGTGTTTCCTGTTTGGGCGGGCTCTATACCATTCGTACCCTCTCCCCTTCCGATAGTCTACGACGAGGTAACGCAGCTAATAGTAGTTGGTCGGAGCTGTCAACCCCCCCCCCCGCACCCCTCCTTCTTCTCAACATGATAGATCATAGCGGTCGTATCAGTGGAGAAGACAGACAGGGATAGAGTCGTCTTGGATAATTTCCACGTACGTGGCCATGAAGTGCTCCGTCGTGAAAATACCCCCTCTTTCCTTTTTTCCTCTGTAAATTTTACAAAGGGCGATTCATCTTAGGGCAGGCAAATAATCCAGTCAGCTATACCATTTCTGCTTATTTGTCTTTCTACACTGTCCCTTATTTCGGTTTGCCCGTACTCTGGGAAATATACTTGACCCAGCTATGCCCATATCCCCTTCATTACAAGGATTCACTGTGCTTATAGAAAAAGCGACACGGTACCCTTTGTTGTATCATTGCCATAAAAACTTTGTGCTCCATCGAGTTAGTTACTTCAGCACAAAGACCTCATCGCGAAAACGATTTGTTGCGGTCACCAGCGGACATCTGGCTCCCTTTGAGCCCTCGCCCGCTGCCTCAGAGCTGGGCGGGCCTCCAGTGCATGCATTCGAATCGCCAGTTCTGTCCATTGAGCCTCTTTAGCAGCTCATTTGTTATTTATTTTGGATTTGTTCACAACTTTTCTTCTTTCAGACTCACTATCGGTTTTTTTTCCCTTGTCTTTTCCTCTCCAATCCATTGTGCACTCCTGAGTATGTGTGCAGAACACAATAGGCCGTTCAGACTAGAAAACGAGCTTGACCCCGCGGGCGACTTGTTCAGCGATAAGACTCTAACCGAAGACCACTATGAAAATATGTGTACAGGCTTGTACTTAGCAGCTAATTTTGTCTTCCTATACAGCCCTACATCCGTGTGAAATTTGCTATACAGCCCTACAACCGTGTAGATTCGAAATGGTCGTTTTCCGTTCTTTTTTTAGTGGACATTGAATGCGCAGAATATGGAAAACACACGTTTTGAACTGGTGTAACTGGGTCGAAATACAAAAAGGCTCGGAAGCCACAATATGGGGTTGCCTGTAACCGAGTCTCGCGCGCGGTAGACCTTTTCTCTTTAGAAACTGGTCGATTACTACCTCTCTCTCACTAGGGTAGGGCTGATTAAAGTATTATGCTCCAGTCTAGGATGATATCGTCCCAATTCTGCTAGTTATTCTATGTTTAGCTTTGTCCTGTACTCTTCAAGTAGTACTGGTCATAACTGGTAGAGCGCAGACAGCGAGAGTGATACTTTGTAGCAGAGAGCGAGAGTATCGTTTTTAGTTAGTTTTTCTGAAGTTTCAAGCGATCTTTCACTTTCTGTTTTCATTTTTATTATTCCTCTTCTGCTTCTCTTGTTTGACCTTCTCTTTTCTTTCTTGCAAAAGTGCCCATTGGTTGGAGCGCGTCATAGTGCACGGATATGGACCAGTAAGAGCGGTGCCGTTTTACACAGTATGTTTCACACTGTGCAAAAATTGATGGCTCTTCCGAGAAAGTCCTTCCTTCTCTTCTCTTTTTCAAATTCTTCATATTCTATTTACTTTGTAAACTACCGAATCAATTGTTTAGGTTCTCGATAACGATGCAAACAAACTCTACTAATACGAATGAACAGGTAACTTTTTTTGTGGATCACCAGGGAACTTGTTTGTTTTTTGTTTCTCTTAGAAACGCAGTAATATAAAGCAGTAGCCGATATAACATAAAGTTAAATCTGATGAATTGAAGAAATTGTAAAAAGGATGGCAAGAAGGAGATCAGAGGTTTAGCGATACGGTGTGGTGACCTACACACCCTACAGCTCTTGGGAACAGGGAACTGTCTCCAAATGATAGCTGGGACGTCTGTAATGTGCCTTAATAGGGCCCACCTACTCTCACGTATGAGGTGAACAGAAGATTTAAGTTATCACAGCATAATCCCACACGCACCCTGTGAACTAAGTACTGATAAAGTACTGCTGGCAAAGCCAGTGGCACTACTACTACCACGTACTATCGTGCACGGTTTTTATGTTTATTGATCGTGCAAGGTTGTGTCCTCAGTGTGTATTTAAATCGATAATTCTTCTGAAAAGGATTCGTGAAGTTTCCGACAGGCGTTTGGTTCTACATGTCGTTACATTAGGGGAATAAATTATTCAGCTATTTATTCATTTTCACACATGAGGAGGTGTGCAATAACCTACCTAAAAATACTTAACATCCACGAAAAAAAATTATAGGATGAACTGCATATGGGCGAGCGTTCAGAAAAGAAGGGTGATCTCAAGCGAAAGGTTACATTACTCAGAAGGTTCCTCCCAGACCCTTGTTGTCATATACACAGGGAGAGAATCAATTGACGATAAATGCACTGCACACCCTAGCGATGAAGTGGGCGTGGCCGCATACTTTTATTGAACATGGCGTAACATGCGTTATTCTTGGAACATTCCCATTTGATATAAGTGTTTTCTGTTGTAATGGACGAAGTCATGATTTCAAGTGCTCTGGAAACGCAAATGCCGCCACGTTTCAATGAAGTGCGCAGCAGCACTATCCATCTCTGGGAGTTGTCTTAATAGCTACAGATCTCTTTCGATGTCTTGTCTATATGTTTTGCAAGCGACCATCAACTTTAGCAACCATATCAATTTGAAATATTACAGAACACGGTGGACGAGGAGCCCTGGAAGGAGATGAATCAGGTAATTTTCTATGAGTTACCACGGAAGGTATTCGTTTTCTATTTCTGTTCAAGGTATCACCTTGAATTTAATTTGCTATGTTTGTTTCTTTGTTTGTTCGTTTCTGTGTCTGTTTAACTGTTGGTCCGTCCAGGAACTCGGCTCTACCGGAAGAACAACTTTGAGGAATCGGGCACACTTTCGGCGCATGCCGCGCCCACACTGAGGGGAGGGGGCATACGCCGGAAGTTTGCGGTGTCGCTGAAAAAATTCACAGCTCGGCGTCACAGCAGTCCCGAAATGGGAAAAGAAGTGGAATAAGGTTAGCAAATGTTGACAGAGAGAAGAGCTCGGAATGGGCAAGCTTTTTCGAGATGAGCGGTGCTTCCGACGCCACTAAAAAAATCATAATTCAGCTATAGAGCAGTTTCGAGATGAGGAAAAAGTCGGACAAAGTTAGCAAAGGGTTGGCAGACCAAATAGAGGGAGACGCATTCTAGATGGGGAAGGGTGCGTGAGATGGGCGGTGCTTCCCACCAAATTCAGTGACTCGGTTGCCGAAAGAGTTCGAGATTGCAAAAAAGTCCATAGGGGAAAGGTAGACATCTGGCGGTAGTTGTTCATACCTGCTGTGTGTTGACACCCGACCACATTGGGTTGGGCGTACCCTCAAGTTTGAAGTACTCATTCCAGAAGGTTGTGTCTGAGTCCCACTTGCAGATACAGCAAAAAGGGATTGTGGTCAGGAAGGATTACGGTTGATGCAAGGACCATCCGATGTAGGCGGGACCGACTTAAAAATTTGTAAAATGCTTCCGGAGCCCTTAGATACTGGGGAAAAAGGTGGAATGGGTTAATTGGAGGGTCACCGGTTTAGAAGTGACACACCCTTCATCGAAGTGACACACCCTTCAGCGTGCGACGAGGTGAGGCGGCTAAACGCAAGATGCACTATTGAACTTTTCCTACCCCAGTCTGCCAAAACCAGGCCGGTTTTTTCGTCGCTTTTCTACAAGGGCAGATTTGGCTGAGAATGTGCTTAAAGAAGGATTTCGATCTCCTGAATGCGGATATCGCATCCGCTTCGCCCAAAACGCCACAGGCGCGGGCGCCAAAATACTCTAAAACCACCAAATTCGCTGAAAACTTGTCTCCTAGGGGTAGTTTGACCCCCTGAACATGAATATCACATCCGCTTGGGCCAAGAACCGCCTGGCGCCCGCGCCACAGGCGCCGGCGCCAAAACACCCTAATCACCAAAATCGATGAAAACTTGTGTACGAGGGTTATTTGACATCCTGATTACGAATATGATATTT